>WWET01002447.1:206147-224744 GCA_011038615.1 Limnodynastes dumerilii
ATTTCTGAGTGTTAGTGTGAGCGCAAGCCCCAGTCTGTCTAGTTTGTCCCGTGATCGACTTTAGTCCTCAGTGCCACGTTTCCGTGTACGCCGTTTGTTTGTCTCCGGTGGGTCTCTTCCTGCCGGTTCTGCTCCCGCTGATATTTGTTGGTTCTTGTCATCTTTTGGGGTTCACCGTTGGTGTCTATTCCTTCATCTCCCTGCGAGTCCAAGTTCAACGGGGAACGACCACCTTCAGGGGCCGCTCAGTCCATCCCCACCATCAGGGGCTCTGGTGAAAACCACCTGAAAGGTAAGACTCCGGACCCCGGAAGCTTGTTCGCTCACTCCTTTGAGTTCTCCTTAGGATTACTCTGGTGCTTCACGGGTAAACCCGGAGTATCCTACACATTCTGCCTGGACCACTCCGGTGCTTCGCAGGTAAACCCGGAGTGTCCTAACAGTCTGTGGATGGTGGGGTGTTCCTTAGTCTCCCCCTGGTGTTGTTCAATTCCAGATCATTACCCCACAAGGATCCAAAGGTACTCCAGGTACACCTGAGCAGAAATAATGGTTGTGCAATATAGTAACAGATTTTATTGACTACTATTTAAGTATAACTATTTAACATGTGATTCCTGAAAGGCCAAATAACTTTGACTGTTATTGTTTTACATTTTAGAAAAAAAATCCAATATCTGTATGCATGCTTTTCTACATTTTTACTGCATTTTTATGATTTATTACGAAGTCAGCTGAGTATAGATGAACTTTGTTATAGTACTCAGGACCGGATGACAGTTTGTAACAAAGGAAAAAAGCAGAAGAACTTGTTATTGTGGCAAATTGTTCCAGCATGTTGCAATCTAATTACTGTTACGCATCTGCACCTGTATGTTATTTCCCTATGAAGTATTTTTTTAAGAGCTCCCTAAGAACAGAACCACAAACTGTTTGCATGTTTCTGCCTGTTACAAGTGACAGACAAGCTCTGAATGTGGGATTGTTATGATTCTCTCATGTGTAAAATAAGTCAGACAGCAACTGTACACAGGCAGTCATGAGTAAAAATGTCACTGATTGTTCTTAACAGATTTGATCTCAGTTGTTGTTAATAATATATATAACAGTTGAAATGTTTAGTCTGGAATCTGGATCCAAAATTGCTAACGCAAGCTGATTTTTGCATGTGGCTTACGGAAGGCATCTAATATAAGGACTTTGGTTGATGCTGCGTTCCAATGCGAATATCTTGTTCCACGTGCAGGGCAGGCCCACTCACCATGCATACATTCATCCGGAATGCTAATCATACAGTATGGGCGTGGCCTTTCCGTGTGTGGAGGCTTAAGGTTGGACCAGAGTCGGATTAAGGTCTGTGGGGGCCCCTGGGCAACTAAATCGTGGGGGGCCCCTGCTTCACATTAACATACAGCGAAATTGCCCCCTATTTATTTCCGTCTAGTCAGCCTTATTGCCCCTCCTTCTGTGTCCAACCAGTCTTATTACCCCATCTTTATTACTGCCCAGTCAACCTTATTGCCCCTCCTCCTGTGTGCAACCAGTTTTATTAGCCCTCCTTCTGTGTCCAGTCAGCTTTATACCCCCTCCTTCTCTGTATTCAACCAGCCTTCTACCCCTTCCTTCTGTGTCCAACCAGTATTATCCAGCCAATCTGATCGTCACCTTTATGTGTTTTCAGCAAACCTTATTGCCCCCTTTTTTATTTGTGGCCACCCAGCCTTTGTTCCCCCTCTATGTTGAAATACAAATTCCTCAACCACATTGTTTAAAAACTGTATAGTAAACTTACCTTTGTTGCCTCTCCTCCGGCTCTGTCCTCCACGGCGTGTGCTCTGAAGAATTCTGACGCTCACGTGACCTTAGGTCACGTGGCGTCTTGTAAACAGAGCAGGGGCTGTGCATAGCACAGCCAGCTCTGTACAGGCAGGGGGCTGGAGCACTATGTGAAGGCTCCGCCTCCTTGCTCTCCCCTTGCGCCCCGGCTACAGTGACAGAGGATGGAAATATGACGGCGGCTGCTATACACTGTGCTTAAGAGGAGGATGTCAATCACTGACATCCATCCTCTGTAACTGCAGTTTGTGGGGACCCTTTGTGTGTGGGGGCCCAGGGACGACCGCCCCGATCGCCCCATGGATAATCCGGCCCTGGGTTGGACTTATGTATCAATGTCCAATAGAGTGTGGGTTTAAAGGCAGGGCCCTCTTACCAACCCAGTCTGTCTGTTACCACCCAGTCTTGTTATAATGATTGTAAAAATGGTAAAGCACAATATAATCTGATGGCGCTATATAAAAGCCTCAAGCCCATCACAGGACATTTATCTTCTCTGCCAGGATACTGGAAGACACGGCTGAGTTTCCTGAATTTCCTGTACATTCCGGGAGATTTGGCAACTATGCTTAACTGTAATCTTTTTTAAAGTGTTACATCTGTAATATGGTGTTTTCATATTTCAGTTTTCCTGAGGCCTTTTCTGGCTGAACTGAATTTAAATGATATATTTTAGAGAAACTTGGGTTGATCCTCTGCATGATGAATACTCATACTCCTTCTCTCAGTAAAAAAGAAAAATTGTTGTTGTTATTGGTTAGTAGTATGTAAAACACAGTTTCCATATACAGAATTACAATGAAAAATTATAGTTTTAGCAGCATATTAAAGACCAAAACCAAAATGATTTAGAAAGAGTTAGCACTATGTAAAATACAATTACATTGCAGGCAAGGCAGAGCAGATTAGCAGATTAGCCATAAATACAAACCCGAGACAAAAAGTGTCTGGTACTCTTAATTTTTTACCTTAGATTCAAAAAATGCTGTTACATACTGAAAGATATTCAAACAATAGCCTTAGCCAAAGGTTATTTGGCTAGTATAATATATACCTTGTGCCAAGAATAAAAAAAGAAAGGTTGAGAAATACTGATTGCCAAGCATAATGCCCGGTGTCAAATGTTCTGCAAAACATGCAAATGTTAAATCATATTGGCTGCCATCTTTATGAAGCTAAACATATCAGGTGCCTATTAAATTACGCTGAGCAATAACTGATGAACAGATAAATGTGCCTATTTTCAAAGTCAAATTTAAAATATTTGTCAATTACTGGTGCCAATGATGTAGTGGTCAGCCATTTCTGGTGACTTATTTACTATGATAAATGGATGCCAGGTATTATCCATGGTACAAATTATAATGGGCTCTATTTACAAAGTTCATTTTCATGCGATAGTGCCAGTTTTAAAGTGAAAACTGCCACTATCGCATAAAAATGAACTTTTTCATATTTACAAAATGCCAGAGTGGAGTTTCACACTCCGCTCGGTGTAAAAATAACGCCAGGTCAGGCTGGTATCATGGGTAAGGATTCCAGCGATGTCCTCATATACCACTCTTTTCCTCCCCCTAGCTGTCATTAGGGGGAGGAAAAGGAGGGTATGTATGGGGAGACTGCTAGAATACATCTGTATGTATGTAAAGGAAAAAGTGTGTGTTTTTTTTTTATTAATAACAATAATAATGGAAAAAAAAGAGAAAACAGAACTTACCTGTCTGGGCGACGCGCCTGACAGCCAATTATTAAGTCCCGGCATGAACACAATGCACATGCGCAGGATTTTAATGCCAGGACTTGAAATTGTGAGTCCCGCAACAAATTCTCTGCACATGAGCAGGACTTTATTCATACTTCGTAAGAATCATAGAGGGACCTCGCAGGAGGGGTCAGTATTAGTAAATACTGTGAACAAAGCTGCCAGGTTCACTGTGAAGATAAGCGAACCTTCATCAAAGGGAAAGGACCAAGTATGTAAACAGAGCCTTTTATACCAAAATATAGGTGCTCTAAAGTTCAACATACACATTTGGTTATAGTGAGAGTTCTATGTGGTACCAAGTCTAATTTGCAGAATAATATACACAAACATAAGCTGATTTATTTAAATTTCAATGCGCTCTATTGTTTATGTGCTCGAACTGAATGCAGACCCCCACACACTTTCCATATGCACAGGGGTCTGGCAGTACGCACAAGAAAGGGGAGTGAACTCCCTCTGTCACTCTACTCTCTCGTGCGGGCGTTAAGCCTGCCTTATCTGAAGTGTGTGGATCAGTGGTCCGTACGACCATTGATCCACGCATATAGATACCAAACCCAGCCAATACTGTAAAATTTCCATCTTCCATACGATAGGAGTTACTATCGTAAATTTATCGTAACATGGAGGGTGTAAGCGGGCTAATTGTCTAATGGTCCATCATGCATATCCTTCCTCTCCCTTCTGTTTTAGGCGGTTTATCTGCAAGTCTACTGCCACTATCATCCAATGGACAATGAAAATCAGTGTTCAGTAACACTGATTAGTATCAGTAACAACATGAAAAGTACTGCTAGCCAGTGATTCTATGCTGTACCTGACAGAAGTTCACTATTAGATTAAACCCAGGAATGTCAATAATTTTTTTAATGGCCATTTAGCGTGTTTACTCGCTACCTCATCTCACAGTAGCCATGTTTTTTTTGTTTTATTTTACAAGACAGTCTACAAACAATTATGAGATCAGGCACCTGCTTAAAAGCCTGTAGAGGTCTATTTTGAAATCCCAGACAGTATCGCATTTCAATAAGCCTGAGCTGTTTCTCCCAACAGCTCTGCAAATCCCAAATTCATCTTCTATGAAGCCAAGCCCAACGCTGATCACTTCAGACATGGATTATCCTCATAGCAATCCAGTCTTAACTTACCAAAGGAATCATGCAGGTTGTTTCCTGACCTGATTTTTAAGACTTCAGAAGAATGTTGAGAGAATATAAATTCACTAATGTACAAATATATATATATGTGTGTGATTAATATAATAATAATAACATGGTCAAAGAAAAAAATTTAGACTTTCTAAGGCTATTTGAATGAATTTATTGTTTTTTTTGAGTTGCTGCATTAAAAAATAAAAGTATTTTTTTTCTAATTGAGTCTAATTTTTTAGATAATAGATCACCTTAATTAATTAGGAATTTAGCTATAACGCATAACGCATGCATATGGGAATCTTCTGGTTAGACAAGTGAATTTTCTAGGTTCTCACTCTGCAATTATTAAAGAATATTGGACGGAATCCTAACCTCCGTGCATTATCTGCATGCACGGAGGTCAGACAGTGCGCACCAAAGGGGGGAGTTTTAGTAACTTGCACTGCCATAAGGCAGAATTAAGTCATATGTGCGGATCAGCGGTCCTTCCGACTGCTGATCCGCGCATATGACCTTATTTCCACCCCAAATGTAAAACTGAAATACTCCACCCCCGCCAACTTTACAGAGTTTAGGCGGGCAGAGGGGTTTCTGTATTGGCACCTACGTTGCAGTTTTTCATTGGAGGCAATCACTAGGGGCCGCGACTTATTAGGGGCCAGCAACCCAGACTATCCCCACCATCAGAGGCTCTAGTGAAAACCTGGCCCTGGTTTAGACTCCAAACCCTGGTGAGAACCCCTTGAGAGACTGTAACATATTCATTCTCCATCTCATTCACTTATTAAAACAAGGAAAAATTGAGGTTAAAATACAAACTTGATTGTCGAAGGATAATTATAAAAGATTTTCAGACTAATAATTGCCCTAGTAAGAGCTATTGAATACTCATTGATCCCAAGGCCCTCAATGCAAGACAGGCTGCATTTTAGTGTCCTCCGTGCACTACACACTGCATCCTATCATTCTATTGACCACCAAACAATATAGTTTGCACCTTTATGAACGCAATATATTCCATGTAGCAATCCATATACCATTTTTTTCTATTATATATTATTGGGAGGGGGTGTTATTCTTTTATTTAATTAAGAATTTGACCTTAGCATAAACACTAATAACTCCCCCGATATGCTTCCATAGAGTGATTACATGGAATAATGTTATAAAATCATAAGATTTCACATACATATATTTACAATCTCTGTCAGACGCCACTCCAAAATATATGTTACATAGTAACGATAGCCCACTTACACACCCAAGGCGCCCTCCAGATGTTACGTTACTTTTACTAACGTAACAACCATCGTGCAGAACTTAGTTCCATTACATGGCGTTTAAGAACAAAGGGGCTGTGCTTCTTCTTTGCCTTCTAAGGTGGAAAAGGGAAAAGCATTAGTTTACAGTGTGGGTATCACCACCCGCTTACAAGTGGATCAGCGGTCGGACGGGCTGCTGATCCGCAAGTGTGACTTAAGGCTGTCTTATGTCACTCCCCTCTCTACGAACGAGAGAGTCCATTCCCCTCTCTTGTGTGAACTAACAGAACCCCTCACCAAAGGAAACGTGCGGAGGTCTATATACAGTCTATTTTAAATATCCAATATTATAGTTATATTTTTAATAGACCTTATTTATTTCTCTATAGCTGTTTTTTCCTAATTTTCTCCAGTTTGCTAAAAAAAAAAAAAGTTTGAAATCTTATAAATGACATAGAAAATTGCATAGAAAATGAGTTCATCATTTACATCTTCTTTTCTTCTCCTACATCCAAAGGTATTTATGTCCCTCTATGTCTGTTTAATCCCCAAACTCTCTGCCTGTGTTTTCAGTCCGAAACTCCCTTATTCCCCGATGGCAATGGTCTCTTTTAGCAGGATAATGCACCCTGCCATACTGTAAAAATGGTTCAGGATTGGTTTCAGGAACATTACAAAGTGTTAAAGTTGTTGACTTAGAATCCAAAATTCCCAAGATCTCAATCTGATCACACACATGTCAGATGTGCTGGAAAAAAACAGGCCTGAACCATGAAGGCCCAGCCTTGTGTCTTACAGGACTTAAAGGATCTGCTACTATTGTCTTTATACCAAATAATACAGGACACCTTCAAAGGTCTTGTGGAGTCTATGGACCTGATACAGGTCTTCATGCCACTTTCGTGCACACAGAGATCTGTTTTTCAGAAAGCCCCTTGCCCTCCCCTCTTTTGGAAAGAGTTCTGGACAGCCCCTTCTTCTGAAGGACTTGAGACATATAACATCTGGCCTGCGCATGCGCCGATGTTACATGTCAAGGGTACTTACACAATTTTGAATAAGGGCCTATGCATCAATGGGTCCGAGCAGTTTAGGAGACCTGAGAGGGACCTACAAAATAATAGGCAGATGGTTTTAATGTGTACAGGAGACTATGTATTGACAAAATAGGGTGTATTATGAATGAATTAACCTACAGTGTCTGAATCCCTCAAGCCATGTTGATCCCAAAATAATGGGCACACTAACAGCTCCCTATTGGTCTGTAAAGCCTGTCCTTCTTATTATATCCTACAAAACTTAAACATGATAGATAATAATATTGATGACATTATAGTGTAGTACCGAAACCTTGAGTTAGCTCAATGATATTATTCAATATTCAATGTTAGACATTTTCTGTCTCTGTAGATGAAGGGAATGTGTATTATGTGATTATAAAACAAATTTGATAGATAATGAGTAATGTTATTCAGTGCATTATTTAATAAACAGTCATAGGTAGACAAAATTACCCTTGCTTTCTGTACTATTTCAGCAAGGTCACTTTCCTGCATAACAAAAGTACCTTGACACTGGTGTTTAATGTGTTGACACCAAACAAAGACTGTTTACTTATTTTAGTGAGTATATATTACAAAACTGCATGTTGCAACATATTACAGATAAATATAGCCAATATATTAGTGCTGAAACAGCAAAACAAAAGCATTTAAATATTTTTTTTTCAGTTTACATTTTTTTGCTGTTTAGTTTACTTTAGATTTTCTATAGCTTTTTGGCTTATGTAGGCGATAATATTGTGATGTAGATATTTCAATCATAATAGAGCACAGTAGCTGGAAGCTTTGGGTCTTTATGAGGCTGTTGTTTAGTGGTGAAACAAAGGTTGATCTTGGTTCTTTCAAAAAAACATTAATAGTGTCCTTAAAACCTAAATTTATGGGTGAATTATGTCTTGTTCAGCACCTGATTAATGTAGTATGTGTGTACTATCTCTAGTTCCCATCAAACCTCATCTTGGGGGAACCTACGGCACCACAACCTTCCATAAGAGTGTCCATAGTGTGCTACAGCTACTGCCATGTCTGTAGCAAATCTAATTTCATTTCATTAATATCATTGTGTCCTATGACAGTACCAATTCATTCAAATTCCCTGTCCCCTTGGATCATAAAGCCATTTTCTGGTCACTGCACATACCCAAGAAGAGGCTCAAAGATAGTAGAAGAGACATCACTCAAGCTCTGAACAGCACTGAGGACCATAGAGCAGGCAAGAATTATTAAATGTTAGTATTGCACAACTAACAATCAACATACAACCAGACAATCCTAAATATCACTGGAAATTAACATTACTCATTCTTAAAATACAATGGTTGTGCTTGTACAGTGCTTACAGGAAGTTTAAACACTTTACCAAAGTAAAATGGGCATTCTTGAAAGTATTACATGTTCAATAGAAATAGTTTCCTGATCAAACATAGCTTATAACATATCGTCACCATCTCATATTATCATTCCACTATAGATAAAAAACAAAATATCTTACATAATGTAATTACCATGATTATATACTATACACTGGCATTTAAAATTGTAAAACGTAAATGTACATGCTTGATATGTGCATATGTATGTTTAACACATATGTCTTAAGCAATATAAAAGCTATGTTTTGTAAACCAAATAAGCATGGTAATGCTGGCAAGTCACATGGAACTGGAACCAGACTTTTGAAAAGGATAATTTTCAGATCGCTAGGATTGAAAACTTCCAGCTTTTTATGACTGCACATATGCAGCGATCTATGTGTGGATCCAGTCTTCTACATTTAGTAATTCAGAAGTGATTCCGGGTTCCATTCCAGTGATGGCAGGGCACTAGGGGGAGTGGGAAGAGATGCTAATTACACAATAACGGCATTTCCTACATAATCCGCCATATCTGGATTTCCGCTTTTCTTCCAAGGATACTGAACCTACAAAACATATCTGTAATCAAATCTGTGTCCCATAACAGGAATGATCCGCACAGCAGATAATCACTGATAAGGTCTGTTGATACAGGTATCATACCAATAATCATTATTATTGAGACAGAAATACTAGCAACAGCAACTGAAGAGTGAATATTGCACCAACACATGTGCTGCCCAGGGCTGGTGCTAACACTAGGCGGGTTTTGGCAGCTGCTTGGGGCACTGAGCCTGGGTGCATGGCAAAGAGGTGCTCAGGGATTCAAACACTTGTGGCCACTGCGAAACACACAATACTGTATTATGCAGGAGCTGTGACTGCTGTGCCTTTAAAGTAGGTAGAGAAAGTCCTGTCATCAGAAGCCATATGCTCAGCAGAGAACGTAGCCACAGTGGGCCAAATCCAGAATTAAGTACGCACTAAGTTGGAAATTACACAATGTTCTTCAATCCTCTCGCACATAAGGCACTTCCATATCCTGGGCTCGCACACGCACCATGTAAAATGAAGCTGGTGCGTTTTAAAGGAGTATACGTTAATGCTTAACCAATCACTTACTGTCCTATTTAAACATATCCCACCACATCCCACGGCCCACCATGGGCACACACTCTAGGCTTGGTGGGTTGTCATGCCCAGCCATGGGAAAGACTTGCAGTGTGTAATCCAGAATCATCCTTAATACGTTCCAATGAGTAATTGTCATGTGTTCGCATGTACAAAACACACGCATGAGTGTGTAAATCAGCTATTTTGGGTAATTTTGTATCTTGCCCAGTGTCACAACAAACTTAGATTTCATCACACTGGACCTGTTTTACAGATAAGAAGAACTTACAGACACTCCCCTCGTTCTTACAGACACTCCCCTCTTCTTACAGACACTCCCCTCGTTCTTACAGACACTCCCCTCGTTCTTGCTGACTTCCGTGTCCATAGGGCTACCTTAACTCTCTGTGCGTATCTTTGTGCAGATTTTGCATAGTTTGCCTAACCCAGCCCATTCAGCCATATTTACTCACTCTTAAGTGTGAGCATGGTCCTATATGTGCACTTCTACAGCATATTAAAGGGAGCCTCTCAGTATCATGTCTAACTGCCTTAATAAAGATTGACGTGTCAAAACGGTTTGGTAGCAGAGTGATTGGTGCTTGCATTGTTACCTGTGTATCAGACCTGTATCTGCAGCCAGCACAACTCGAACAGGATTTTGCTTTTACTGACACAAGCATACAGAGTTGGTTGCTATTATTCCTAGTAGGGCCTTTTCTATACCTCTAGCACACTTACTAACACTTGGGCAGGTCCAGACCAATGCATGGTTTAAGAACGTGCATGGGTCCCTACAATCGTGTAGTGGGGAGTGCACGCCCCTTGCACTCCCTGCTCTTGGTAGTAAATCTGGACACTTACGTGTCCAGATTCGAAGCTTAAGTATTACGACTAGGTCTGCATCCGTACAGCCACAGACGTAGTCATAACAGGGCTTCATATAGGCGGGGATAGCCATTTAAATGAAGTAAAGTATACCTTCACAGCTATCAAAGCAGCTTTGCACATAGATATAAAGCAGCAGCAGCTCTGAAGAATAGGGAGCTATTCAGCATGCTGATTGGCTCCCATATAATATCGGGAAATTTCTCCCGATTTAAATCAAACATGCTGAAAGATCAAATAATTTATATATTTGATATTTCAAAAATTGATCTGTACCATACACTAGAGCAATTATTTGCTTGATCACCCGATAATTGGTGATCGGGCCAATAATCGCTCTAGTGTATGGTCAGCTTAATTCTTACACATCTAAAAATGCTTATCTTGCATTAAACAACTTACTAAGCACGTATTCTCAACCACAGTTGGTAAACTGCCAAAGATAAATAACTTTTATCATTTCATTTCATCATAGGTGTTTAAAAATTTCATTTCATCATAGGTGTTTAAAAAGCATAATTACAGAGAGAAATTTAGATAGTGTTCTTGTGTGTTCATGTGTTTTTATATTTCATGACCTAGCATGATATTAATTAGCCAGTACAGCTGTTATTTTCCAGTTGTGCAATGTTTATATACTTTTTTCCTTTCCTCTGTGTTCCTTTTTGCTTAAAGAAACCACCAAGCTATGGGAGGATAATATTTATATATAATGGGCCTGATCCAGAGCTACGATGTTACACTGAGCGCTGTAGCGCTCAGCGTAACATCGCTGCTCTGGCCCGACATTCCCCCTGTGCGGGCACTGCCTTTCTGCATCCTGGTGGTTGCCAGGTGAACACCAATTGCTTCTTTCCTCTACCTATCAGCAGCTGCCAGCTCCAATTTAAGCACCCCCAGCACTCTCTCCCACGCCAGTTATAGTTTCTGTTCTCAGCTACTGTGCTTGCTTACTCTCTCTCTGTCTCTCTTGCCTTGTGCTGTGTTCTTTTGATTCTGAGTGTCCCATTGTTACTCCTGCCTTGTACCTTGCTCCTGTTAACCCTTTGTGTTCCATTGCCTCTTCTCCCACCTTATTGTACTGCCCACTTGGTATTTACCTTGCCTTTCCTGTGTGATAGTGTTTGTTAACCCTCTCGGGGGTTCCCGCTGTGTGACTGAGTGTGTGATTGCCCCAGTAAGTCCAGTGTGTCCTGTTTGTCCCGTTACTTCCAACTTGTCTATTTGTCATTGTTTATTGTTCTCTGTTGTTTACAACAACGCCTAAGCACGTATTCTCAACCTCAGTTGGTAAACTGCCAAAGATAAATAACTTTTATCATTTCATTTCATCATAGGTGTTTAAAAAGCATAATTACAGAGAGAAATTTAGATAGTGTTCTTGTATGTTCATGTGTTTTTATATTTCATGACCTAGCATTATATTAATTAGCCAGTGCAGCTGTTATTTTCCAGTTGTGCAATGTTTATATACTTTTTTCCTTTCCTCTGTGTTTTTGCTTAAAGAAACCACCAACCTATGGGAGGATAATATCTATATATAGTGACTCTGTATTGTAACATATAATAATGAATTAATATGACATTCTGATGCCTTTTGTTGAGACTTTGGTCCCTCAATTGTGTTGACTAATATAAAAAAATAATATTGTTATTGATTAAGAGAAATCTAAGAAAGGATGTTGTTGCATACTTCATGTGAATGAAGTCCTGCGCATGCACAGAGACTCCAAGTCCCGGTATGAAAAACACTGCATCTCCCGGACAGGTAAGTTTTTTTTTTTTCTTTGTTTTTTTTAACAGTAATTAGTATTTTAAGTGTATTTATTTATAAAAAAAAAAAATGTAAATGAAAAAAAACACTTTTTTAAATACATTTTTTTAAAGTTACACACTGGTTTATTCCAGCGGTCTCCCGATACATTCCCTCCTTTTCCTCCCCCTAATAACAACTATTAGGGGGAGTAAAAGAGGGACTATGGGGACATCGCTGGGATAACTGCCCTAACGGCATCCTGAGATGGCGTTATCTTATCCTTCAGAGCGGAATGATAATCTCCGCTCCAGGGGTTAGTAAATTTAATGAAGAGCCGGCCCGCATTAAGAAGAACGGGCCGGCAAACAGATAAGAAGTATTAGAGCATCGTCATGGAAACAACAGATTTCCATGGTGATGTAAATCAAAAAAGCTTTGTTTTAGGTGATAATGAACGTTTTCAAAAACTGCAATTATCACCTAAAAACAATGGGGTAGATCCAGAACTACGTTTGCCGTACGTTTATTCGCGTAGCGTATTTTCGTTTAAAGTTACACACTTTGGTTTATTCCAGCGGTCTCCCGATACATGCCCCCCTTTTCTTCCCCCTAGTAACAGCTATTAAGGGGAGTAAAAGAGGGGACTATGGGGAGATCGCTGGGATAACTGCCCTAACGCTATCCTGAGATGGCGTCATCTTATCCTTCAGAGCGGAATGATAATTTCCGCTCCTGGGGGTTAGTAAATTTAATGAAGAGCCGGCCCGCATTAAGAAGAATGAGCCGGCAAACAGATAAGAAGTATTAGAGCATCGTCATGGAAACAACAGATTTCCATTATTTATTTATTTATTTATTTATTAACAGGTTTTTATATAGCGCCCACAGATTACGTAGCGCTTTCCATGGTAATGTAAATCAAAAAAGCTTTGTTTTAGGTGATAATGAATGTTTTCAAAAACTGCAATTATCACCTAAAAACAATGGTTGTAAATAGAGCCCTTAGAAGGTGGTGCCCTCCACTGATAACCCTCTACAGTCACCTGATCAAGCAGGCTCTTAAAACAGAGAGATTCTTGCACTCACACCTGCATATTGAATATCAGGAGCCAGAATGAGGCTGGCTGGAAATGCATAGAACAGGATAGGGACCACATTAGAGGCAGGTAGTCTCAGGTAATACCCAGGATTCCCACGGGGGTGAGACTTCCAAAAGATTGAGTCCAGAATGGAGAGCAAGGAGTGATTCCCGACATAGGCAAGCACTAGTCAGAGAATAAGTGTAAGATGGGAAATAGAGATGGAAAAAGAATCAATAGAATGAACTCAGAATACATAATGAAAGTCAGATAGAAAAAACTAACAGTACACAACCAGAGTTAGATGAAAATACTGAGTACACAATGAGAGTCAGATAGAATAACTCAAATCAATGGAAGTCAGATGGAAAAGACTCAGGGAGATAGTGTAACAGTAAGAGTCAAATGAGTCAAATGTGAAAATCTCAGACTAAGAGTGCCAGTAAAATTGTTAAGGAGGTAAAAAAAAAAACAATAAGCACAGCAGGAGAAGACAGATTGTAACTGGAGGGAGAATGAAGGAAGAGAACTGGGAACAGACAGGAACCAACAAGAAAGCACAAGGCACATGCAAGTTACACAGAGTAAGTAATGGAGCTGGCAGGAGAGCAATGTTATTACTGTCAGTCTGCTGGCTATTTACAAGCTCCATTCCCCAATCAGCTTCCACAGCCAGGCATGCGCCCAAACTGATTGGTGGATGCAGTGAGTGCAGACAGGTTAACTAATATAAACAATTGCACACCGCTGCAAACAGCATAATGGTGTTTAATTAGTGAGATGAGCGATGTATGTTAGCATGAAAAGTAGAACAAAGGTGCTATAAATTAATGTATACCTTGTGTATTTATTAGTGTAAGCAGTTTACTTTAAATCACATTACACATCACAGTGTGCTACAATCAGGTCTTGTGTTTCAGAGCATATAAAAGGTAAGGGAGAAGCTCTTGTATGTGTAATCTGCTATTTTTATATAAAAACCTGTTAATTAATAAATAATAAATAAATTGGTGTATGTAATGGCTATGCATAGATATTCCGAACTGGCTGGGAAATTGAGTGCTTCTGCCTCGCTGTTGCGAATGGTAAGTATGAATTTAACCCCAACCCTTTCATTACCATAACCCTCCCCTTCCATTACTCTAACCCTAACTCTCCTCTTTCATTTCCCTAACCCTAACCCTCCCTTCCCCGCAGCCTAACCCTAAAATTCCCCAGAGAGTGTTACTCACCTCTCCAGTCGGTGCTGTGGGTACAACGGGTCTGTGGCAGCGTTTCCAAATATGCCCGCCGGTTTTTACCTATCAGTAGCTACATCATTTACCAAAATTTGGGTTTACATTTTAATTTGTTTGGGGAACCAACTTCCCACTGAAGGTTATAGGCCCTTGTGCATGATCAAAAGAAGGACTTGTTTTATATGAGAAGCAAGTAATGCTTTAATAATAGCACAAGTTCTTATCTTCATACATTTAGTTTAGTTCCTTTTAGCCAATTAAAATATATTTTAGGATAAAAATATATTGCAGGTAAATCGTTCACTTTCAATTTAGCCTCCAAGCAGTCTTATTATTATCATAGAATAACAAATGAACATAATATCTTGACATTATCCCAACAATATTTTGTTCTGCGGCAATGTTCATAAATAAAACACATGCTCAATTTTCAGTCAGGGAGAACTAAAATACGTTTTTTCTGTAGTTTTTTCTATAATATCCCTGTTTCTCAGAAGTTCTTTGTTTCACAGTAGCAGAAAAAAACAGTTTTTAAGTCTATAAATATTAAAGATTCAGAAAAAGATGGTGCAAATGCAAATAATTAATCAGAGTTTGACATAAACACCATTTTTTTCCTGGAGATGGAAACAACCAATATAACCATACTTAAAGTACACTTGGAGAGGGCTTTTTTCTCTCAACTATTTAGATCACCTTACCAGATTAGATACATTATACATTACAGTCACGATGGGCCTAATCCAGAGTTACGATGTTGCGATGTGCGTACTAACGGTCAGTGTAACATCTATGCACTCCACCTGACAATCTCCCGGTCTGGGCGTAACTACACTCTGTTACGCCGGCTGAAGGCTATCCTAACTTCAACCAGCGTAACAGAATGTAATTACACTTAGACCGGAGCGTAACTAACTGACCCTGCCCTCCCTGCCTCATTTCCCTGTCTCCCCCCCGCCTACCTTCCCTAACTACAGTGTAGTTATTCCTTCCGTAACCTATGAACTCCCCTTCATCCGTAACTATGCTGCAGTTATGGACGCCCTATCCAAAATTAAGAAAATCCCTAACTACGCCGGGCAACTTCTGCCAGACGCATTCGCAGATCAGCTAAACAGCCAAACTTACGCATATGCCCGCCGCAACTACGGCGGTGGGAGTAGGTCTGGATCAGGCCCGATGTCCCTAGTCAGTTTTAGGTTACCTGTTCCCTTCCTTTCTTGATAAAATTCTAGAATCCGAACCCCATATGTGCTGAAATTTGTTAGTGACATTGGACCGTATTCACAGTTAAGAGTGAGTTAGGTGTGGACAGATCCGCACCCAACTCACTCTTCCAGCCCCCAACCCACCCATTTTTAGGTACCTTATCTGTCCACATGGACATTGCCCCTCCCCCCGCCCTCCCCAGCTAATCTAAATCCCTCCCCCCTCCCACTTCTTCCTAATCGCTCCCCGAGGCGGCATTATGCCGCCCTCTTTCTAGAGGCGGCATTACGCCACCTCTTTCTAATATATACAGTCTTTAAAGACTGCATGGAGGCAATTAATGCACCTAACTGGTGCGTAGATTGCGTAAATGGCATACTACGCATGCGTAGTAAGTCATTTCGGCAAAATCCACACATAAGAAGCCCCAGCTTCTTGGATCAGGGCCATTGGACCGCCTTCACAGATCAGAAGGAGTTAGGTGTGGCAGAATCTGCACTTAACTCATCTGACTTGCCCCCCAACACGCCCCCGTGTCATTGGGCTTCCTTAACTAACCGTTCATATTTTCCTTCTTAAAAAGGAAAGTATGAATGGTGAATCTTCCCCATTCTTTCCCCGGCTAACTTAAACCCACTCTTCTTAAAAAATGACAGAGGCTGCCGTGTCCTTCTTAAATTTTTAAATGTACTTACTCAATCTACGCAAAGTCCGCACTTACACAATCTACGTACAAGACCTACTCAATCTACTCAATCTACGTTAAAGACCTACTACGCAAGCACCAGCTTCTTAAGCTTGAAAACAGTCCAGCCTTGTGTGTCATCATAAGTACATAAGTTTTATCATGACTTAGCCAAATCTTCTTTAATGAATTGCAAGTTATTGCTCTCTTATTCCATTAGTTGTCTAACAGAAATATATTATCGTGTACAGTGTAATTTTTTAAAGAGTTTGTCTATAATATTAATTTAAATTTTTTGTTGGCCTACCAGAAAAAAATCAAGATCAGAGCCATACTTGATGCATCTACAGCTCCTAGAATGGTGAAGTGGGAACTCTATACTTGCGTTTTCTTAACATCTTCAATGGTAACAATCACTTTTGCATTAAGATTTTCTCTCTACAGGAGTATTATGAACCAATATATGAAAACCCTCTCTGTTTCATCTATTATACACAATGGGCCTGATCCAGACCTACGCTCGCATGCGAACGTATGCTGATGGTAAGCGAAAAAACGGCAGGAAAAAAGCACTGCTCTTGTGCATAGTGACAACTTCCGGTCGTACCAAAGACCTTTTCGTAGCGGCGATTCTGGCGTCCGTATTGTTTGCGTTTTTTCCGCCGACGGGGCGTGTTTATAGTACGAAGTTAGTACGGACGCTGTAGTTAAGGAATGTAGGCGGGGGAGCCATTTAAATTGTACAGTATGGGCGTGCTTAGGCCGCTACGAACAGCGGGCATGCTTAGGCCGCTACGAACAGCGTGTCGCTACGAAAATACGTACGAACACAGAGAAAAGAAAAGTTAGGGTTCGGCGGGCGTAATGAAAGGAAGGTAAGGGGAGTGTCGTGGGAGTGAAAGTTTTTACGCTGCAGCGGTAATACGCTCCGCTCTCATGCGTAGGTCTGGATCAGGCCCAATGGCATCTAGTTACCAAAATGGTTTATTTATTTATAATTAGAAGAAAGGTGTACACAGATAGCGATGGATAACATATAAAATGAACTTTGATGGAAGGACCAACACTAACTTTCATGCCTACTAGAATGCTGTGACCTTGACATTAACACTTTGTACTTTGAGGGACATTAGGTTTCATATATAAGTGAAAGCAGGTGCACAGAAAATATATGCAAATGCGATTATGAGTTTTAATGCCACATAACATCCCTGATGTATGCATACTTGCACCAGGGATGTGCAGGTGGTCAATGTCCCCCACACTGGCACTACTATTACTGAACAGTACACATAAATTGCTGAAACATACCTTAAACATGTGCAAGCAGAAATAGAGCAATTCATTTGTAGAATGTTAATCACATATATAATTGTTGTCTGTAATTGCTTAGCTTTATATGTAGCCAGTTTTAACCAGATAGAATCAGCTCCAGGTTAGGTTGTTGAAACACTCACAGGCTTATTACATACTTGTCTAAAATGATCTCCAACAATTGCGCTCCTGAAGTGATGGGGAGAGGGGAGATTGTCAACCAATGGGCAGCATTATTCTGTCCCCTATTTACCGATATACACCTATATATCATCATACTATTCGTAGCAGATGGCAATAGCAGCTCTGTTATGCAAAGCAACTAACTGTAAAAGAAATACCTATACAACATTTCTCACTGTAGAACTGTTAAGCTGGTACTTAGTGCTCTTAATACTGGTAATTCTTGGCCTTACATTATGTTATCTGTTGTGGCTTGTGGCTTTTCGGAATATAACCTCATTACTGCTGCTAAGTGACTATGATTAATTATGATTAATGTATTATGACTTAAATATTTCTCTCATTACATTATATAATAATAATAATAATAATAATAATAATAATAATAATGGAGATTAAACCACATAGGTACAAGTGAGAGATAGATAGTGCGAGCTGGGGAATGAGAAAGGTGGTCAGAAGAGGCTGAAGAGAGAAGACAGATGAGCTGCATGCCAGAGGGAGATAAGAGGCCAGAAGTGGCCTAAAATCTGAGGAACAAAGGAGAATATTGAGGAGAAGCTGAGCTGCGGTAACTGAAAGAGGAAAAAAGATGTGTGAGCGGAAGAGATGTTGGAGGCGGGACAGAAGCAGACTGGAGGCCACGCTGGGTGACCTTTTTATTCCTTTTACTAGGCAACAAGCATTTGTGCTTTACCT
>WWET01002447.1:231889-251005 GCA_011038615.1 Limnodynastes dumerilii
CACACACGTTTTAGGGGGCAGGGGGGAAGAATCGCCCCATTGGACCAATCTCCTATCGTACGGAACATCTGGAGGGTGCATGTACCCTCCCCTCCAGACACCCCACTTGCACACTTTGTGAGCGTGAGTGAGGTGTCGTTATTAAGTTAGGATCCAGTCCCTTGGTAGTAAAATAGTTTTTTGTGAATATATATGAACTTTTCATTTGATTGATTTTGACATATGATTGAGAAATGGGATATTGTCATATTATTAAATGTTACCCATTTTAACTTACCAAGGTTATTATTGATATGGTTTACTGACCCTACTAGCCCTTGTTCTTCATTGTATTTTAAATTTTCACTAGGCTGGATTAGAAACAAGCTCAGGTCAATTTCACACTTTATATCATTCCGTATTACTGTACTGGTGGAAAAGCAGAAGAGACAATAGTGTACTGTATGATAGAGCAGCCAAAACTGCATGAGCACTGCCACTGTGATACACCCTCACTGCCAACGTATCCTTGTTTATCATGGATAGTACATACATAGTTGTTAAATCTGTATTACATCTTAACAAATTGTAGTGTTCTACTAGAACGGGACTCTTACTAGGTTGTAATGCCTAATTCATCTACATTGATTTTAGAAGGCTAATATGAAGAGGGCAAGACAAATTAAACTAGGATTTTGTGAAGTGAAGTGAGTTAATTTGTAATAACATTTTTTTTAAAGGAGATTTGTGTTAATTGTATGACATTTACTATGTTTGGGGTCACAATTAGGATGATTTATGGGGAACAGAATGTGGTGCTTTGTACATCCTTAGTTATAAAAGATATATGAGATCTACAAATATACTTGACTTTTGTTGGGAGGAAGATAAAATAAAAAGGTATCATCTACTTAGTACCAATTTTTAAACTTGCGTTTCTACTTCAGCCTCAGATCTTGCCCCATGATATTTGCATGTTATCTATTATAGCCTTATTAACATTATACTGTAGATACAGACTTTGATAAAATGGGCAAATTAATCACTGAGATTTGCTGCTTTTGAAGTAGATCTACACAGCTAGAATCTCAGTGTCAGCTCCATTCCCCTAGTGAGTTTGGGCAAATGTCTCTCTTCTATTGCCTTAAGCACAATAAAGTCTGCTCTGGAAGAGGCTCTTTGAACCTGGAAAGCATTAATTGTTTCATTAATTATTTTTACCTTAACATCTGCTTTTAGAATTATTTAACTGTTTAAGGTCTTTTATATGCTATGGTTTGTTTGATACATTGTAGCGTAACGTACTACCAATTTTGGCCATATAAGGGTTACCTTTTAAAATGATTTTGAACACAACAAAAGTAAAAAATACCAGCACTCTTTGGATACTTTCTAAAAATAAGAAATAAAAAAAAAATCTATGACCTGTAATATGTTAAAAAAAGGACACTTTTATTGAATATACATAATAAAAATATTATCCAAGTTATTATGTATGTTCAATAAAAATGTTTTGTTTTAACATATTACAAGTCATTGCATACTAATTTTACTTTTTTATATTATTTTATAATAATCAGATTTTATATAATTTTTTTTACAACTATCCAGCACTAGTATTTTTTTTTTACTTTTGCTGTGTTCAAAGTTTTTTTTGAGGGCTTCACAACCCCTATACCTTGGCTGCTTTTGGTGCTTATATCATCATATTTTAAGTTATAACTTAATTAGTAGTGCCCATTTTATCCCAAAGCGCCAGCCCTATATAGGTTTTTCTTTTTAACTTTTAGTACTTGATTTAGCCTCATTGATGTTTAAAATTAAAAAAAATGTTTTTCAAGATTTCTTTGCATGTATCAGTTTAGAGTAGTTAAAGATTTTTTTTTACATTGCTCTTGCATAAAAAGTGCATTTTATGGAGACCTAAGAGGTAATAGCTGTCTGACAGACTAACTTTGAACGGCTTGTCCTAAAACTGATTTTGAACACAGTCTGATTTTTGCAAAGGACCAACATGTTATTGCCAGCAGAAGAAATAGTTTTTACTTTGTCATTGTAACTGGTCATTAATGGAGATGATGTATTTGGGAGACCCGTCATAATTTCCCTTCTTTGAATAAATCAGCAAGGGAAGTACAATGTTAATTATACAAGTGCCACACTTTTCAAAGTAAAGATACCTTTTGCCCACTTCACTTAAATAAGATAAAGGAAGATTTGAAACACGTTTGTTCATTGTTCCTGCCAAAAAAGCCACAGGAGCGGCAGAGACTGGTCAGCTTCATTCATTGTGTCCCTCTTCCACCTATCTCACCCATGAGAGATTACAGAATGCAGGCTAAAAATAGTGTAGTTATATAATTTTGCTGAGTTGCTTATGTCAGTGTACAGCATCACATGCATTTGCACATGGATGCATTGATGAAGAACCACTTGTATTCATTTTATAGAGTTCATTTTTGAGAAAAACACTCCTGGTTAGTTCTGTCAAGAATTCACATTGAGACTTAATAACGTTTATTGTAGTAGTGAATTTTTTTTTATCCCAGTAACTGATAATATGAGAATGTATTCAAATGTTGTCCTTTTTCAGATGCCACCCTATGCCACCAGTTAAGTTGCACAAAAACCATAGGAAAATAAAAATGTTGCTGTGCACCAAATCAAGTATTATTTGTAATTAACACAAACCAACTTGCCTGAGCGGAGTGTATCATCCGTATTTGAAGTAATAAAACCGGCAGAAATTTGTGGGGTTCAGAAGCTTGAGGCAAATCAATAATAATCTCCCAAACGTCTTCAACTCTCTCTGCCAATGCCCCTGGGATACAGTTATATGCCTCTACAAGATTAAGAATGTCAATTTGAATGTGTTCTTTACTTTGTTGCTTGATTTTTCTAAGGGATTTAAATGTACTAATTTAGAGGGTGATAAGCACAAAATAAAAATAAAACAATCACACCTTTAACAAAAAAGAGAAGTAAAATGATAAATTCTTTATTATGCTTGCTATGCTTTACAGTTGCCCCGTCTCTGCTTCCGTTACTTGATGTTTGTGATGATGTTGGGAAGTGATTGTATTGTATGTTAAATGATTAAAACATTTTATGGTAGAGAAATGCTCTGCCTTGATTATCTATGTTCAATTGTGAAATGTAAACAGAGCAAAGTCTGCATTAGCTTCATGCCATTATTTAATTAAAACCAACTCTGTGCCTAAGTGTGCCTAGCACGGGCGATTGTACTGTACATACTAGATATAGATTTACGTAATCGCTCTGCAGGATGAGAGTAAATTCAAGCATGTGTGTCTGCTATCTTTTTATATTGCTATATTGACTTACGTTTTTGACTCTGCCAAATAATAGTCTCTGTTTTTATCACGTATCTTTTGCTATTAAGTAACAGCATCAAGATATTGTATTGTGAAAGTTTTGTTAAAAAATAACACCAGACATCAGCTGATTCAGGATTTTAGGTGAAAGTGCAGGGAAACAACTAATCCGTCCCCTTTCTTATTTTAATATATTAGAACACCCCATTACACCAGCGCAAAGCACAGGGGACCAGTCACCTTCCATCCACTTTTTGTGCTTGCTCCAGTTCTTCATATGTGCGAGGATAACAAACACTCCACAGTTTTATTAGTTTCTATTGTGACCATTCACGAGATTCAATTTATCTGTTATATCTCACCTGATCTTTTTTATGACTGTATTTTCTAACTACAGCAAACCTATGACATATAAATATAAACAATCATCTTGTATATCTTTTTTCCTTTTTTTTTCCAGCAGTAAAGACTGTATTAATAATAGCGCAGCTCATCTCTCTAGCTGTCTTATGAAGCTTGTGTGTGCCATAAAAACGATAAGGAACGGTAAATATCACCCAGGGGATGGTCAGCGATTAGTTTGAAGCATTGGTTTTCACAGGCAGCCAATCAACTGGAGCCGGGAAATGGCTCTATTGTTCATATACCGGGCAGTAGCTTTTCTCCCCTTAATACATGAAGAGAAAGGATGTCTGAGCCATTGTCTGGAGATGGAAATTTTATTATTCACTGCTGAAAGTCCAAGTAGTATTGATTTCCAGAGGGGTGCAATTTAATGTGGCCCTTTTCAAGCTGATGTTATAGGAAAATGTGAAAAGGAGGATTAAACAAGCCTAAATCCTAAGGAAAAGCTGTAGAAATTGTAGGAACTTCTGCCATTTAACAATGTCATCTCACATAAGTAGCTTGCGCTGTTCCTGAAGCCACATCTTTTAATTCAATGGCCTGTTTTTCTGCTTAGTTATTGTCATTTATTTATTTTTAAATATTGCTTTAAAGATGATTATCTGTTGGTTTTGTGTCCTAACAATGCTAGTAAAAGAAAAATAGATTCAAAGGTGTATATAATATGGAATATGTTTTATTTGCTACCCCAATTTGGATTTCTCTTGCCCCCGCCAAGTACTGCCTAACGAATAGACTGCATGGGACATCACTCTCCTCTTCAATTAGAGGTTGATTAAATACAGAAGAGGGCACCGATGACATAGCTGAGAATGTTTAGTACAAATTTACCATCAGCTTGTACAAACATAACAGATGTGCCACATAAGCTCAAACTGAACTGGATGCTTTCCAAAGACAGTGCTTATTCCTGTGCAGAGTCTGAATTAAATCTTCAGGATTATGTCGTATTAGTGTGGAGTGATAGAAGCTGCTTTCACAATTATTTCTCAGTGGAAAAATCATACAAAACATGTACTTTACTTTTACTGTGTGTCCAAGTGCACCTATCTGTTTTGAACAGCTTTATAGGGTGGAGGATATGAGCAATAATCCTAGATGCTGTGATGATGAGGGTGACTTGGGTATGAATATTATCCTTATTACTAATATTTTACTGGTCTGTGCAGAGCTACTGCATTTTTGGGTGTTGGTGGCATTATGTAATGACACAGGCATACACATCCATGTCTGTAAATGCGTGTGTGTCATCTGTGGATAATTGAATATATGGAGTTCAGCTTTGAGTAACAGGGAAGCTGCCATTAGCAGAAAGACAACTAATGCAGACTTAGAAGCATTCCTGGAATGGACGCCTTTAAGCATTTCCAACTAAATTAAACATTGGCTTAAGAACAAACTAAAGTCTGCACCCTTTCCCTCACCACACCCAAAACAGATCTTCCTAACAGAGTTCAAGAGGGGTTCAAATTATTTTGATATTCCTATTTTGTAATGCCATCCTCCCAGAAAAGTCACTTACAAGAGACTTAGGAATAACAATAACAAACATTGGGAACACATATCCATGTCTGCGTTCAGATGTTCATTGTGCGAAAACCACTCTGAAATGTTTATTAAATGTATATGACTCCCTCCAGAATTCACAAAATGTAGACCTCTAGCGCAAAATACTGCTGGTGGGGGTAACATTCTATACATATTAGTTTTGAGGTCTGATCCCTCTGGCCTTCAGAATGTTCAAAGATACCATTGAACCTGTGATAGCCCTTCTCCATGTATTCCCAATGCCTGTCCCATGTTTATGTGTAAGGACAATGGGGTCCTTCACCTTGTTCTATAGCCAATATTCAGTAAAAAAAAATTTAGTTGCTCAAAGAAAACACTAGGAATCCTATATATGAAGCCTCAACCTCACCCCCTTTTTCCACTGGCTCCCGAATCTGATTTCAAAGCTGAGGACGAAAGAACAAGGACACTGAATACTCCTCTATTCCAGAATCCCAACACATTCAATCTCAATAATAAGTCTGAATGTTAAGTCAGAACAGTTTTTTATACAAGGGATGTTCCCTTTCCCCAGTGCTCTAAATGGATGTGCATGGTACTTCACTGTAATGTACAGAGGATATTGGGGTTATGCTTTGTGAAAGCACTTCTTTAACAATGTAAATGCACTCAAAGTACAGTTAGGAATGAAATTAGATTTAAATAATACTGGACTGGATTCAGACCCCCGCATGCTTTCCGTGCACACCCCCTGTCACTCCCCTCTGTTGTGCGGGCTTTATGGCAGCTTACGCTGCCATAAGCCTGCCTTAAATGCGGCGTGCGGATCAGCGGTCCACACGACCGCTGATCAGCTACAGTGTGGGAGCTACAGTGTGTACCAGCCACGTATCAACAGCGTATCGATGAACGAAGGGGCGTGACATCCATACGACACCTGTAATTACGCCTCAGAGGCGGGGTGAGGCATTTAAATCGTACAGTATGGGCGCGCTTAGGCACTTTTTACGTCAGTACTTACGCTTTGAAATGTTAAGGTAGGATTTAGCAAAAGTATGTACGAGCGTGGGGTGTTCCCAGGGGAGCGCATAGAAAATACGGTAGCGTAAATACACTACACGATGAAACGTAATGGGAATGTAGGTCTGGGTCTGGCCCATTATCTGTAATCCCTCCTCCTAAAACTGTCCTTAATGAGGCACATTACTGTATTAGAATATAATAAGTATCAGAATCTGAACTGTGATTGCAATGTGACATCATGTTAATTTTGTTATTGTAGGACGGGACGCGTTCTACAAATGATATTTTTGAAATACAGGAAGCAGAAAGGTCACGCCACACCGGACTGGAGGTGAATGTACAAGGGGAGACTTAGAGTTAGACAGCGGGGTGGGGAATCTTAGGGTTAGGCTGCGGGGAGGGGAGTCTTAGGGTTAGGCTGCAGGGAAGGAAGTCTTAAGGTCAGGCTGCGGGGAAGTCTTAGGGTCAGGCTGTAAGGAAGGGAGTCTAAGGGTACGACTGGGGGGAAGGGAGTCTTAGGGTCAGGTTGCAGGGAGTAGAGGGTTAGGGTAATGAAAAGGGAGGTTTAGGGTGAGGATTAGGATAAAGGTTAGGGTTGGAGTAGGGTTAGGCTTGCATAAATACTTACCTCTTAGCACCGTCCTGTAGCTGATTGATTGCTTGTCTTTGGCAGCACAGGAGCAATTGAATTCAGAGCCATTTCAAAAATGGATGGTAGAAAAAAAGCTCTTTTCTGGCCCTTTTTCTCTGACCACAGACCCACACCCTTGTAGGACTAGGCCTAAGTGGATTCTCTAATAATCTGGGTCTGCCTGGATCCACAGTACAGAGTAAACTATAAAAAACGAAATAATATTCAAATAATAAATACATTTGTATATTTAAAAAAAAACAAAGGAATTTATTTATTTGCTAACTGTTGAATGATCCATATGCACCATAACATACTCGTGCAGTATAAAATAGAAAATGCATAATCTGTCTATTGCCTACCTTTAATACACTGTGAAATGTCATAATGATTTTCAATTTGTAGACAGATAATCTTGTAATATAAAAGTCCTCATTTGACATTGTAACTCCTCTGAATAGTTTATAATTGATTTGACACTTACGGGTAGAGATCCATACCTTAATTTCACTGCACGGAACTGTGAACTGCTGCTCTCCGTCCCTGGCCCTTCATTTGCATATAGGCACATAGGCATGCAGATTCTGTAGGGAATGACTTACGACACGTAACAACTGATGCACACATCATGTCACATGTTACATGTCAAGGCGACATACGCAACAGACTTGCTTAAGTTCCCTTCCGTCCAAAATTGAGTATCAGGTTCAATATGCTTAGATACCTGTTATGGATGCATTTCAGCATAAAGTGAAGTATGACTTCATACAACTGCATATACACTGCAAGCCTGCACTTTTGTATATGACCCATGGTGTGTTCCTATATAATCCTTAAGGTACAAAATAAATGCAAGTTTTTTATGTTTTGTTTTTTCATTTAATTCAAAGTCAAATAAACTGGGTCAGGAGAAACAAAACAAATTTGAAACAAAACTATCCCTAAAGGATAAAGTAATTGAGTAAAGAACTCAATGTTCTGATAGCCAAAAAACACATGGCTCTCCTCCTGGGGCTGCCAACAGAAGCACTTACACACAACAATCAACAAAGAATATGGAGAAACTGAAATGAAGCTATTACTACAAGGATGCACATTTAGCTGAAGGCCAAGCAAACAAAAGTAACTTCCATTCCTAAGAGCCTAGTTAGTAATCCTGAATTCCACGAATAATGATGTTACATCATAAAAATAAGCACATTTTCATGTATTTCCTCTTAAAATCTAAGATGAACTTGTTTTTTAGTCATTTCATTTCAATCCTTGGATAGAAAACTCTTTCAGAAATGTGAAATTACCTTCTCTCTTTGTCAGATGAAAATGGCTCTTGTACTTCAGAATGTTTTCAGAAAGTACCAGAAGCAAGAAACAATTCTTTCCATTCACTGAGCTATTTGGCATGTTAGGGACAGTTGAAATGTAGAATTCAACAACACAAAGGCTTTCCTTTGGATAGAATATCCTTTCTGCACCTATTAATGTATTCTGGTGTCATTCCAGATTTTAGCTGAAAGTAAAGAACCTGGCTTAGTGGCAATCTAGAATGAAGGAACTTGGGGGTGTACTTACTCGCTGATATCTTCTTGCCACAATGAAGATAGAGACAAAGATAGATCCTTATTTAATAACGTTAGGGGACTTATGCAAGCCTCTTGCGTAAGTCCCCTAATAAGTAACATTTGCGCATGCAAACGCCAGATGTTATGCTACAGCTCTTCTAGCATACGCAACTGACTTGCGTAGGTGAGGAAATCTGTATGGGAGGCAGCACTTGGCATGCTAGTTAAGTGTCGGGGGTGGCGATCAGCAGTTCTGCTAGGATCTGCGTTCAGGCGGATGCAGATCAGTGCAGAGAAGTTAAGGTAGGTTTCTGGACATGTTCTGGACATGATAAAGGGGAGTGATAGGGAAGAACACTCCTCTGTTCCATGCCGACTTCCAGATCTGGAACAAGCCCAAAGTGACTGGAGATTAAAGAAGACAATCACCATTTAGTTTGCATTGTAAATGCATTACGACCTATTTATTTTTGTTTATTGTTTGTCAGCCATAAGCCCCAACACATAACTAACAGAGCAGTGACCGCTGCTGGTAAATAACTCTGACTACAAATATAACGGGTGTGGGGCTCCGGACCGAAAGGCCGATTCCAAATTTAAAAAATTTTCTAAAAGTGTAAGCTTCGGAAAAATGGACATTCGAAAAGAAAATTTCGAATATCCCATTTTCGGAAGCCACACTTTCTAACTGGAGATTGCAACCGAAATATAACTTTCCATCACATTGTAGCAGTATTTTAGTAGAAAGCAGCTTAATATATGAACATGTATGTTTTCCAGCTATGATATTGAGGACCTGATTGAGACCCAAACATAACAACAAATTAATCCGCTGCTCCATAAAAATGAACACAGGTAATAGGAGGTTCATATAGGACCCAGGAAACTAGTACGGATGGCAGTTTCCGTATGGGATGCAGCCTCCGGCACGAAAATGCTTTTTTTGAAATAGAGACAGCCGAAAGCTAATTTTCATTTGTCTCTATTTAGAAAATAGTACTAATTAGGACATTTTCTTAATGAATGTAAATTTATTTTTTGCCATACTTTCCTATTCATTCATTCGGAAACAATTTTTTTATAGTATTATACTGGAGTCTATGGGGAGTAGTAGTCCATGGGGAGTTTTAGGATTAGGTTGCAGAGAAAAGAGGAGATTAGGGTCAGGCTGCGGGTAGGGGAGTCTTAGGGTCAGGCTGCGGGTAGGGGAGTCTTAGGGTTAGGTTACGGGAAAGGAAGTCTTAGGGTCAAGCTGCGGGGAGGAGAGAGTTAGGGTTAGGTAATGGAAGGGGAGGCTTAGAGTTATGGAAGGGGAGGGTTAGGGTAATGATTAGGATAAGGGTCAGGGTTATATTAATACTTACCATTTGCCGCTGCATCTTCATTCTTCCGAGGTTCAGTCGATTTAACAGCCAGTTCACAATTGGCTGGTATGAAATGGCCCTTTTGAAATAGCCATTCCGTACACACACAGTACAGTCAAACATAATGCAGCTACATTCACTTTGCAAATGCATTGAAAGTATAGTGATGAATAAAAATATCTTTAAAATAATTTTTTTCGTTTTTTGCCTTTTTTTAATAGCAACACGATCTATAAACAACTGTCCCACTCATTTTGCATTTTTTTGGAAGGTGAAGTGCAGGGTTGCCTACTTTTTATTTCTTCCCCCTGGGAGATCTTGGAGGGAAGAAATATATTCCTGTATGGGGACAGGGCTTAATACCACAATTTATTCAAACCGAGTCATTACACCACGGCCCTTGTCAATCACTACTCTAATTCCTAGTGTTCCCTGTGGTGGACGGGGCTTGATGACATCAAGTCCCGTCCATCCCTAGTAACTCTAGGGATTACCATAGAGATTGACAGGGGGTCGGGACTTGCCAGTTTTGCCAGGATACTGAGAATACTGCCCAAATTTTGGGAGTCTCCCGGATATTCTGGGAGAGTCGGCAGCAACACTGGTTAAAATAGATTGTGGAGCGTCAGTGTCAGCAGCTCACTCGACTTAGACAGTCTCTGTGGCTGGTGCAAAAGTTTTGACATAAGTTGTGCAGACTTAAATTAGATCGAATTTATTCGCATGCAAACGATTGCAGCCGTGATTTACTTTTGGGCGTGTGTCACTGTAAATGTGTGCACAATTTTTCTGGCCATTCACAGTGCAAAAGCAGGGAAGAGATGCACTATTATCGTACTACTAGCAGGTGTTCAGGTCTAGATCAGGCCCTGAGTCTTTAATGGGTGTGAGTCTGCGGTTAGAATGGTCCTTTTTCGAAAGGACCATTTTATACCAGCCAATTTCAACTGCCTCTCAAATTGATTGCTCCTGCTTCGTCAAGGAGAAGCAGTCAATCATCCCCAGGATGAAGTCACAGTGGCGAATGGTAAATAGCAAAGAGGGGATAGATCGGAGAAGGGTAAGGCCACAGGGAGGGTTAGGGTAATGGAAGGGGAGGTGTAGGGTGAGGATTAGGGTAAGGGCCGGGGTTTGAGAAATACTCGCCATTATCTGCTGGGGATTCTCCGGGTCTTTGTAAACTGCCCTCCCGCAGGGAAGGAACAGTCATCTCTGGTCCCTGTTCGGAAGTGCGGTGTAGAAAATGGCCGTTGCCCCGCGTGAACCACAACCATTAGGAGTATGTGAATGGCACATGCTATAATATAAATGGGATATATTACGGGTCTGGGAATGGCATATAAATAAAATACTGGCTAAAATGTGCAATTCCTTAAACCTAATATAAACCACATATATTATAGTATGTGCCATAAGTAGACCTCTAATAGATCACCACATGTACTTTATGTAGTATGCCATGTCCAAACCCCTAATATACCCCATATATATTACAAGCATTGGAAACCCTCTTTCAAAATCCTGCATTTGCCACTGGCAATGGTACTTTAACAAAACATGAGTTATTTACTTGCATTATTAGGTTTCAAGGCTGCACTGTACATAGTAACCAAACTAAACTTTTATTCATCAAGTGCGATCTAAACAAGGAAAGCAAATGTCAGTTGGTTGCCATGGTTTCATTACCTTTTTGGCCTTTAAGCAATGTCACTAAACAACCCTCTACTAATCTAAGTGATGTTTCCACATAACAACACTGGTAAGATTCAGTACAGCTAAATGTCTGCTGTATAGGTGATTACACGAAGAGTAAAAGACATTTAAAATTACTGTAAAAAACAGGATATGACTGCAAAATATGTGGGTAAGTAGAACAGCTGTTTGCAGGCTTTTTCTGCTTTCACACAACAACAGCTGAACATGAAGGTCAACAGAAGTAGTATTGAGATATGTGTGTTCTGACAACTGCCAGACTTCATACCCTATAAAAAGGAATTAAAACTAAGTGAAATACCTTGGTGGTCCATGGCAATCAGATATTTGTAAGATGTGCTTTTTATAAGGAATTATTTTCATTGAAGGCTTGTGTTCCAGACCAAATTCTACCCATAAACGTTTATTTTAGGCATTTATGGGATGTTTTAATACTGTGGGATTTCCATTTTGGATGAGCTCCCTGACCTCGCTTTAATGAGTAGTTACAATATATAATTTCTCATCTTGTTTTTCTTTTGTACTTATTCATACTCCTAATTTTCTGTAGTTACCATTCCGTTGTTTTCTCTTTACATGTTCAATAAAAACACAGCTTTTAAGAGCAATTTACCATCTATCAGGGGCGTATCTACCCCTTGGTCAGGATGGCACCCACAAGGGGCGCCAATCAAAGGGAGGCGCCGCCCGGCAATGCCACCTTGGCTAAGAGATGGTATCGCCTACTAGGACCATTTTACCATCCAGCCGCAGTCTGACTCGTGACCGTGGGACTTCATTTCCCAGTCTCGGCCACTGCAGGACTTCATATTCTAGCCGTAGTCCCGCTCGGCGGATGAGCCTGTAAGGTAAAAAAAACCTGGGATGGGGGGATGGAGGAGGCACATGATGGGAGTACTGGGGAATGGGGCTGGAGGCACATGATGGGAGTACTGGGGAATGGGGCTGGAGGCACATGATGGGAGTACTGGGGAATGGGGCTGGAGGCACATGATGGGAGTACTGGGGAATGGGGCTGGAGGCACATGATGGGAGTACTGGGGAATGGGGCTGGAGGCACATGATGGGAGTACTGGGGAATGGGGCTGGAGGCACATGATGGGAGTACTGGGGAATGGGGCTGGAGGCACATGATGGGAGTACTGGGGAATGGGGCTGGAGGCACATGATGGGAGTACTGGGGAATGGGGCTGGAGGCACATGATGGGAGTACTGGGGAATGGGGCTGGAGGCACATGATGGGAGTACTGGGGAATGGGGCTGGAGGCACATGATGGGAGTACTGGGGAATGGGGCTGGAGGCACATGATGGGAGTACTGGGGAATGGGGCTGGAGGCACATGATGGGAGTACTGGGGAATGGGGCTGGAGGCACATGATGGGAGTACTGGGGAATGGGGCTGGAGGCACATGATGGGAGTACTGGGGAATGGGGCTGGAGGCACATGATGGGAGTACTGGGGAATGGGGCTGGAGGCACATGATGGGAGTACTGGGGAATGGGGCTGGAGGCACATGATGGGAGTACTGGGGAATGGGGCTGGAGGCACATGATGGGAGTACTGGGGAATGGGGCTGGAGGCACATGATGGGAGTACTGGGGAATGGGGCTGGAGGCACATGTTGGGAGTACTGGGGGGGGGGGGTGCTAGAGGCACATGATGGGAGTACTGGGGGGAGCTAGAGGCACATGATTGGGAGGACTGGAGGCACATGATGGAATGGAAGTACTTAAATGGAGGGGGCCACCAGTCCCTTACTTTGCCACGGGAGCTGGACCCATAGATACACCCCTGCCATCTGTATATTATATTTTAAATATTTATAGTAGGATATCCTATTTAATGTAATGTTATAATTTTTTGCAGTAAAAATAACTGGATGACAGTAAGCTTTAGATGGTTGTTTTAGTGTTTGACATACAACCTTCATCCCCTGCAATTCAAATGAACCCTGGTGATAAGTTTGATGGTGCTAGGTGACACTGCAGACAAGGAATCTGAAATCAGTCACTCTGTAGAAGTATACTGAATTTTAGTTTTGGGCCATCTTGCTGTCATTTGCAATTTAGCTCCCATTTTTGTCATCGGCAAAAGAAATAATTAATGTTCCACTTGATGTAAACATGGCATCTACAATAATGGAATGACAAGACACATAACAGAGAAATGACTTTGGGCCGTATTCAGAGAACCGTTTTCACGGGGAGTTGAGTGCGTATTTTTAGGATTGGATCAACTGCGCATGCGTAGTAACTTAAGTAATGTTGAATATACGCTCGTAAGTGCTTTAGGCACGGGCATGTGTATCGCACTTAGGTACATACGTGCGGATGGGCGACGTACAAATCCGTACTTGAAAATTTACATAAAAGTGGGTGGGGGGGGCGGCATTGAAATGAACGCAGGGAGGCACGGTTAAAAAGAATTGCACAGACGGAGCACATATATGCATGTAAGTACACACGTAAATAACAGAGTGGTCTAGGGGACTCGTAAGTCACCGACAGCACGTCCAGGAGAGGAGAGTGTTGGAGTTGTTGGTGGGTGTTTCATTGCTCTGGCCGTGCGTATAATTGCGTACATAAAAAAAATGGATCTCTGAATAGGGCCCTTCATGTGCAAGTCAGAAGATGATGTCACCTGGAAAATTGAGGAAAGACATTGACCCTATCGTAAATTAACCGATTCCAGTGGGTGTCTGGTAAAAGAAAGCTATCAGCACTTGACTCTTGTGGCACCAGGAGGGCAGAAGCAGTTAAGTGACTTTTCCCTCTGACCAGCTAGTTGCACTAGGCTCTATGCCATGAAACATTGCTTGAAAACCACACCTGGATGCTGAGTATTGGCCACCAGCTTATATTCAGGCATTCAGGTCGAGGCACTAGTGGAACTACCCCTAACCACGCTAGGCTGTCAGGTCTGGTAATGAGTAAGAGTGAATTCCACAATGTGGCAAGTGAATAAAATGATTACAATTATGCACATTTTTCAAATAAATTTATATTGATTAAAAGACTGAACTTATTAACTTAAATAGAAATTCACATCAAACTGGTCATTGCAGTTTTTTCCAGTATATTTTCACGAATTGTGTTTATTTTTACTGTACACGGACTGGATTCAGACTAACGCATGCTTTCAGTACGCACAGGAGTCTGTCCATCTGACAGAGAGAAGGGAGTGAACAACCCCTGTCACTCCCCTCTCTTGTGCGTAAGCTGCCATAAGCCTGCCTTAACTAAAGCATGCAGATCAGCGGTCAATACATACACTGTAGTGGGCGGAGGGGAAGTATAGCCCATATCCTTGCATGCGTAAGTGGCCTAACGTTATGAAATCTGGATCCGGTCCTGCATTAGTAACAACCAATTGTATATAATCATAGATCATGGACAATATGATTGGGAAGTGCCATTTTGTTCTGTGAAGGTTTTAAAAAAGAAAAGCGGCACCAAAACATAGGACAATTTTTTCATGCAAGGAACATTGGGCCTGATCCAGACCTACGCCTGCTTGCGTTTTTATGCTCAGCGTAGTCGTAAAAACGCTGTTTTCCGTGTTCTGCGCATGTGCGAGGAAGATGTTATGACCAGAAACTCTGAACGTACTTACGAGCATACGATCACCAGCGTACTTATGGACGAAGGGGCATACCAGACATAGGACTTCGGAGGCGGGGTGAGGCATGTAAATCGCGCAGTATGGGCGTGCTAAGCATAACTACGCATGTATGCTATGGACGCCCGCGGTTACGCTCAGAAAAGTAAGGTTAGGGTTTGGTCGGCGTAAGACGGCATAAATACGGACGACCGAGGGGAGTGTCTAAGGGAGTGCTTCGTAGGTACGCTGGCGTAAATACGTTACGCACAAGGGCGTATTCTTGGCGTAGGTCTGCATAAGGCCCATTGTCTGCATTATAATATAACTCTGCCAATGTAGTTGTAACAATCCGTGTTAGAGTTGTGTGCATGAAGTGCACTGTGCAGGGCCAGAAAACATGTACTCAAATGTGTGCAATGATAAATGACACCTATTCTAGTTAAAAAAAACTACCAGCAAAGCAGCAGGTGCCCTGGGACCCACAGCAGTACAGCGGCAGGCCAGGAGCTGTAGGGAATGTCTTCAATGCATGACACAAATAGTGGAGCCCAGCCCAGGTTCATATTAGACATTTCCCTTTTTAATCAAGGCATACAATACCTTATGTTGAAAGGGCTGTTTAATGACAGTTAAAAAATGCAATTGTATAAGTTTTGGGCATATTGACATGAACAAGCCCAACCATAGTACAAGAATGAATGCACACATTATAGAAGTTAGGCAGCCTTTACTAAACCTTACACGTTATCTCATAGTTGCTGTATATGTTTATCATGTGCATTAGGTTATCCATTAAATATGTACATTTCTACAACAGGCCCATATGTTACCTTATTATACTCACCATCTAATATTTAAATAACAGGGAACAGTCCATATTTCCACAGTCTGACTGACAGAATACATTTTTATTAGGAAACTTCTGTAGTTTTTTTATTTTGTTTGTTAAATTTGTTTTATCTAAGACATGTTTATCTCTAAATCTGCTTATAAATTATTTTTGCATTTATGTTCTATATTTTACTATGAGCCACATTAGCTGTGAGCATAACTAAAGGCCAGTATTATTTATGCATGGTGAAGCATGCAAGCTAACTCATAGGCTATTTCAGACTTCTGTCAAGGGTAGTGATACAGTCTCCTAAAATTTAACAAGCACTAAGAATTGTATAATCAAATGCTTTAATTTGCATTTAATTAAAATGCTAAGTTACTGGGAGATAAAAACTTGCAACTAGGAGTATACATCAAATAAGATAAATGTAAAAACCTTGCACATTATTACCATACCGAACTTATATTAATTAATTAATATTTTATTTATGGTATTCAAAACTCCTATACAGCTTCCAGGTGAGACTTCTATGACCATATTCTATAATATATGATTGCTAGCACAATGTGCAAGAAATTTTTAAGCACCGCCCTTCCCCCACCCCAACTGCACTTTCCTACCTTTTCATCCAACGACATATAAAAATTCTATTTTTTAGCAACACATTTTTGTAACACTGGTCCATAATAGGTTTCTATATTCTTCACATATTACAGCCCCACATGTCACCAAAATACTGCTCCATATGCCTATATAATAGAGTTTTTTATTTGCCCTTATAATAAAGTTCTTTATGCCTCCTAATTAATCCCCCATAATAGGGCTCACTATCATATATAGCTCTATTATAAGGCTAATATGGAGGCCTATTATACGGAAATATTAAACATAATTAAAGAGAATAAAGGACTTTGTTATGGTGCATGCATTCAATACATCCTGCCATCTCAGACTTTATCTAAAATTGAACTAGTAATATTTTCTCCTGCTAATAAAAGTTACCCACCTGGCCTCTCTATTTTTAATGACAGCACTGAAGTAATCCTTACTCCTAAAGCTTGATGCTTAGGTGTTACCCTTGACATTGAACTGTCCTTTGTTCCCCACATACAATCTGGACCTTAATAGCAGAACGTACTTACGCACCTAAGTATGCCCATACTGTATGATTTAAATGCAATCCCCAGCCTATATTTCCTAACTGCATCGTATTTACGGCTATCATAATAAAGGCACACCCCCTCGAACGTTGTTACGCTACTGTTACGTGAAAGACCCTTACGCTCAGAGTTACATTGCGTTATGTAGCGTTATGTTATCTGCAGCGCACATGCTGAGAATATACCAAATAGCGTTTTTACGTCTCCGCCAGGCGTAAATACGCTTGAAAACATTATTCAAGATTTGCCCCAATGCCCCCAAACACACCTCCAGGCTATGTAAGGGCTACTTGACCAAGAAGGAAAGTGATGGAGTGCTCCTTCAAGACTGTTGGAAAACCATTCCAGGAGACTACCTCATGAAGCTGACAGATTATGCCAAGAGTTTGCAAAGCTGTCATCAAAGCAAAAGGGGGCTGTTTTGAGGAATCTAAAATAGAAAACATATTTTGATTTGTTTAACACTTTTTTGTAATTCCATATGTGATCTTTCATAGTTTTGATGTTTTGAATATTACAATGTAGAAAATAATTTAAATAAACAAAAACCATTTAATTAGAAGGTGTGTCCAAACCTTTGACTGGTACTATAAATAAATAATAAGTCTCTTTATTACTCTTTATTTGTTCTTAAATAATTAACCACAATACTTCTCTCTATTGTATAGAGCACTTTAATGGGGGAGGTGGGGAAATAATCAGCATTATAATGGGGGATAGATAAATAGATAAAGCACTATAAAATATAGGGGGAGGGGAGAATATACAGGCCTATTATTGTAGAAATGTTGAAACTATTAACAATAAATAAAAATATTTCCTTATTATTTTAAGTACAATTAAAGAGGAATAATTAGCTTTATTATGTCTAATAAACATGCCTGGCCCTTTGTTAGCAGCAGAGTAGCTGCATAGGTGCGTCCATCCCCCAAGTCCCAGCATTTTGCACGGCTGTATTGATTGAATGGGTCTTGAGCCAAGTTTGATTTCTCTGTAATGGGTGAATTCATCTTGTCAGCTTGACTTCTTTACTTATGCAAGAAACCGTACTGAGAAATATTAAGAATTTTTTTCATCCTTTGCCCTTTACTAGGATAGGGAAATACCCACTTTTGGTAATGACCGTATGCGCTAGAGCTACACTACCAGGATCTGATTCCAGAGTTTCGTAATGGTACTAACTCCAATCAATGGTGGCGTGGGACAGAGCAGGAAGTGGATGCATTTCTTCTATGTAGGAGGGAGGGTATGCAAGTGGTACGGAAAGGGCTGGGTTAAGCCCTTACCTACAATCCACTGGGGACAAAGTAGAAATATTATCTGCTATCTATGGGCCAGATCCTGAGCTATAAACGCTAGTGTATTTACTCTAACCGCTGTCGTAAAATTGCCAATTTGTATACACTGCGAATGGAATAGGTTAAGCAACGTAATTCTGATCATACGTAACTTTAGCGTAAGTATGAACGAAAGTGCGGGTCATCCATACGACACCCGGAAATACACTTTGTAAGCGGAGGGAGGCATTTAAATCATACAGTATGGGCCGGGTTAGGCCGTTACATACGTCAATCCATTACGTCCGTCCGTACTTACGCGTGGAAAAGTTAAGGTAGGGTTTGGCAAGTGAGGAGAGTGCCTAGTACTTACGATAGTGTAAATACGCTACGCCAACGAACGCAAAAAGAACTGAGGTGTGGATCTACCCCTATGTCTATAACTTGTGTACGCTATAAATGATCTTTTATTAAAATATAGCATCAATATATCAACATAAGAAGCTATGCTACATGTCAATATTATATCATTCTGGCAATGATCAGCGGATTATTGCTAATTTGAACCTCCTGTGGATAAAACAAAGCTTTACTAACTTGAACCATATTGTATTTATTAAACATACATTGCGCTCACATGAAAAGATGAACAAAAACCTATTTATTATCAAGCAGATTCATGAGATTAAAATGCCTGTGAATACACACCAGGGCCGGACTGGGA
>WWET01002448.1:10543-24563 GCA_011038615.1 Limnodynastes dumerilii
ATTAATTTCAAGTCCATTAAAACAATGACATTCACTGTAAAAGCACATGTGAAGCAGCCAATAAGAGCTCATTTCTACAATGATTGACAGTTGCTAGACAGGGCAGACCCGGGTAATTCACTGGTGATGTGAAAGGCTCTGACCAGGGAATTTCCCGGGTTTTTGAGGACTTAAAAGATGTTTTTTTTTTTTAAAGACCCGGGTTTTTCACATTTGGTGATGTGAAAGGGGTATCACAGTCCTCACAACAGATACTGAAAGTGTTATTTCACTGAGAGTTTAAAAATGATGAATAAAAATGCTGCCATTATATATTGAGATATAGCTGGCTTGGCAGCGCTAGACACGCCATATACTGACCAAGGACCCTATTGGACCCTCCATTTAGTTTGAGATTTAGGATATCATTTATATTAATCCTAAGCATGCTTAAAGTATTCTAAAGGGTTCCTCTACCTCCTCAGATGGGAGTTTATTCCACTTATCTACTACCCAGTGAAGACATTTTTCTGCACATTTCCTCCAGTTTATACACATGCCCTCAAGTTCTATTACATTTCTTTCTGACATAGAAACGCCCTCCTGTTCCTGGTTACACCCCTTGATATATCTGAAAGCTGCTATCATATCTCCCCTTTACATGGGCGGAAGGTGACAGGCTCAGACCCCATAGCAAGGAGGTAGGACCTAAGTCTGGATGGGTGGGACTAGGTGTGGACAGGTGGAATTGGGGGCAAAGCTGGACTGAAAGTTTAAAACAGCCCATGTATAAGTGCTAAGCGCTCCAATGTTATAAAAAATCTGAAGGCCGTTGGTACGACCTCACCTAAAATACTGTGTTCAGTTCTGGAGGCCATATAGACAGATAGACATAAATACATTAGAGACTGTGCAAAGAAGAGCAACTAAAATGGTCCATGGCCTTTGTAACAAATCATACCAAGAAAGGCTAGAGGAACTAAACATGTATAGCCTGGAGCAGAGAAGGGAGAGGGGGGACATGATAGCAGCTTTCACATACATCAAGGGTTGTGACCAGCTAGAGGAGGGGGCATTATACAAAGGAAGAGGTGTAATAGAACATGAGGACATGTATATATACTGGAGGGTGACAGGTACAGAAGAGACATTATATAAAGGAAGAGGTGTAACAGAACATGAGGACATGTGTATATACTGAAGGGTGACAGGTACAGGAGGGGACAATATATAAAGGAAGAGGTGTAATAGAACAAGAGGACATGTGTATATACTGGAGAGTGACAGGTACAGGAGGGAACATTATATAAAGGAAGAGGTGTAATAGAACATGAAGACATGTTCAAACTAAATTAAGGGTAAATAGGGTTTAGGGTCAGTATAGTTTTAAATAAACAACTGGACAGACTGGATGGGCCATGTGGCTCTTATCTGCCGTCACTTTCTATGTTTCTAAGTAACTGTTTGCCTCTTCACATACATACACATACATACAGCACAAGGAGTGCCGAGCGCTGTTTAAAGCTGTTAGCCTCTAAAAACTTACTTACAATGCAGGGAGAGCGGCTACTACGGACCCCACTCTCCTTCGGGCCCCGTAGCAGCTGCACCCCTTCCCCCCCCCACTGTAGTTACACCCCTGCCATCTCTGCTCCAGGCTATACATATTTACTTCCTCTAGTCTTGCTTTGCATGTTGTGTGACACCAGTGCAGTTAGTACATAAGGCCCCTTAGCAGCTGAGGCCTTATCTCCCTTTCAGAAATAGAACATGAAAAGCTTCTTACAGCAGTTTTTGTCCTGTAACATTAACTCCCCGTCAATGTGCGTGTTTTATCAATGAAATATTCATATGTTTGTTCTCCAAGGATAATTTGGCACAGGTTAATCGGAGCAAGGTTTTTGCATTTCCCTCTGCTGAGTTTGCTGCCACATTTCCCAGTCGCTGAGACATAACATGGGGTTTTGACTTATGTAGTAAAATAGATGCATTAGGATTTGAAGCCTACTGGGAAATGGTCCAAGTCTTTCAAAAGAGAGTTTACTTGCTGTAAAAATAGCTCCACGTATTGACATGAGTGATATATTATTGCAGAGGAGAATGTGGTCTATTAGAACGGGTTATTTGTAGGCGTGTGTCTAACTAGAACATATTAGGCTATAGCACAAATATTAAATAAATGCCAGAGAGTGTGATAACCTGCTATACACAAACAGGGGTGTGGGCCGCCGCTTTCGAAAAGGGCCCCTCTCTCCCAGCCAGTTCCGAATTGGCTGGGATATCTATTGCTTTAGCGATCAATCCCTGTCAGACCAAATACGCAGGGTCTAAAAGTGAGTATAAATCAATTCTCAACCCTTACCCTAATCCTTACTGTAACCCTCCTTTTCCCTTTCTATTACCCGAACCCCAACCCTCCCTTTCCCCCCCTTTCTGTAGCCCAATACTAAGACTCCCTTCCCCACAGCCTGACCCTAAGACTCCTCTCCCTACAGCTTAACTCTAAGACTCAGCTACCTGCAGGATGACCCTAACCCTCCCCTTCCATGACCCTAACCCTAACCATCCCCTTCCATGACTCTAAGCCTAACCCTCCCCTTCCATGACTCTAACCCTAACCCTCCCCTTCCATGACTCTAACCCTAACCCTCCCCTTCCATTACTCTAACCCTAACCACTTTTCCGAACCCTCAGCTCAGTAAATCTGGGCCTAAATGTTGAATACTCTGTTGTTCTTAACGTGTTATAATCGTGTTATATATCTTGGTCCTGGTCACTGTATCCCAATCCTTACTCTAACCCTCCTCTTCCATTACTCTAAATCTAACCCTCCCCTTCCATGACCCTAACCCTAACCCTCCCCTTCCATGACTCTAACCCTAACCCTCCCCTTCCATGACTCTAACCCTAACCCTCCCATCCCCAGAGCCTAACCCTAAAAGTCCCCGGAGAGGTTACTCAACTCTCCGGTGGGGTCTGCAGCGAGTGCCGGCAGGAGTGACAAGTCTGACAGACGGCTTCCGAAAAATGAATGGGTAAGTAAGAAAAAAAATTGCAAATGGCCGCCATTTCAGAATAGAGATAGACAAAAATGAGTTTCTGCTGTCTCTATTTCTAAAAGCGCCATTTATTGCTGGAGACTCCCTCTGTGCAACAGATACAGAGAGGCTGATCCAGAGGCTCACACAAATAGGCATTGTGCATTGAAAAAGTGGAGCGGGCTGCGAGCGCTCCGGAAGCTCTGATCTGAAATGACCGTGACTGTATGCTCTCCACCTCTGCTTATTATTATTATTAATGCTTATATAGCGCCACTTTACAGAGAACATTAGACATTCACATCAGCCCCTATTGGAGCTACATACCAAGGTACCTAACACATTCATACACACACTGGGGTAGATCCAGAACTGCGTGTGCAATACGTTTCCATGCGTAACGTAATTTCGCACGCGTATGTTCTATAGACTCCCCTAGGCACACCCCTTGAATGTACGCATTTCACCGAGTTCCGCTTCCCAAACCCTACCTTAACTTTTTTTCGCGTAACAGCGTACGTCCGCTAACGGACGTATAGAATACGTGACCGTACGGCGCTTAGCACGCCCATACTGTACACTTTTAATACAAACCTCCACCTACTTCACATAAATCGAACGTATTGTTGACTCACATAAAATTTCAACGTATACTCGCGTAAAATTGGCACGCCCACACGTAAGTATTTACGTGACAATTACATGAATGGTCCATACGTTCACAATTACGCTACGCTAATGAGCGTATTTTCTATGGTGCGCATGCGCAGTATTTAGAAATAGGCGATTTTACGTCTCCGCCATGCGTAAATGCGCTCCGATGCGTTGTTCTGGATCAGGCCCACTAGGGTTAATTTAGTTAGCAGCCAATTAACCTACCAGCATGTTTTTAGAGTGTGGGAGGAAACTGGAGCACCTGGAGGAAACCCACGCAGACATGGGAAGAACATACAAACGCCACACATATAAGATCTAGTCCAGGAATCGAACTCATGAATTCAGCAAAGTTGAGTCACAGTGCTCTGATTCAGCCCCAGGCCAAAACGAGGCGTGTGCGATAGGGTCAGCCGCCCAGGGTGCAAAGCTTAAGGTGCACCAGTAACTTAATATTTTAGGTTAAATTGACTTGGAATTCGGGGTCAGGAGGCACCATTTTTACTTTTTGACCCTGGCACTAAAATTTCTAGTTACGGCTCTGGGGTACAAGGTGAATGACTGCTATGAGGCCTGTGGAAGCCACTCCCCCTGCACTGTAAGCAAGCGTTCAGAGGCTGATAACTTAAAACAGTGGTCGACACTCTGTGTATGTGAGCTGAGCGCTGTTTATCAATACATTGCTGGGGTCTATGACAATATCCTCTCAGGGCTTGTATTTGCCTCTATATAGGATACCTGGGCTTATTATTAATTCTTTCGTGTCCTCTGGATGCTGATGTAGATAAGCTATAATGGAATCATGAATGCATAGCATCACAGTTATTAAACTGGCATCGGCTCTCTTGGCTACTTGGCGCCAGTCCCTGTGACAAGGCTTAAACTCATTACTTGCCCACCAGTTGGTTAGAGAAATGTCCTCTTAGTCGCTGGTATTCAGAAGAGCACGTACTCAGTGAGGTCACCAGTGGACACACAATAGGTCTGTTTATTTAATGAGCGTGATGCTTTTACGGGTGAATCAGCACAGTTTATTTTCCATTGCCTGGCTATATCAATGAAACACATGTTTGGAAGGCCCGTGTGTGACAATAATTTATTATAATTAAAATGGCTGCAGTAATTACAAATGATGTACTCATACAGGGAGCTATTAAAGTATATATTAGGTTGCATTTTATAATAATTGTATTCAGCATACTGGCTTTTATGTCATATACAAGTCAAATTTTCTGTATATGAAATGCTTCCATTTGTGTGTGATACTCATTTCACATGATTTTGGTTGTGTTCTTGGAATATATAGCTTAAAACATACCATACTTTACTTAAAACATGTGTTCTGAATAATAGTGTGCGTCCTTACTGTAAAAGAAAAAGAAAATTAAAGGTCACCTCTGGAGTGACTTTTTGAGAGCTTTACAATCTAGATGCAAGAGGATGACAAACGGTGGTTTAGAGGGGTGCTTCTGTATAGCAGTGGGGTTGGTCAGGAACTTTAGAGTGTTAACTCTAAAAGAGTATACTTTAATGAAGAAATAGGCTTTGAGAGCTGATTTAAAGCTTTGGTGAGATAAGATAAGAAACAGAGAGAGTTCCAGTGGTGAGGTGCAGCTTAGGAGAAGTTCTGAAAGCAGAAGTGTGAAAAATGAATCTGTTGGGAAGAGAGAAACATAGAAAATATCAGAAGTCTGTATCGGGTGGATTTGTCTTCCGATTAGGTTGCCCTGATACGTGAAAAATTTGAGAAAGCAGACATTTATTGATCAGAAAACACCTACTTGTCTGAAGTCTGGATCTGGTAAAAACTCCTTTCGGTCGTAAGGTCCTGTATACAACTAATCTCTGTGAATGGGCTTTCTGAAAATCCCAAATGGCTTCAGGTTACCTGCTGCATGTTCCACTATGAAAAGGCTCTTTTGTAAGTTAAATTACATTCTTTATGAGCACACAGTGAAAGATCCTAGGTGCAAGGATGCAGCAAATATGGAGTTCCAAGGTGGCTGCCTTATCTGTGCTAGGCCCGGCACTGCGTGTACTGCTCCAATGATCGGGCCGGTGTTCTATGTATGTACAATATAAGCTACATTACCCACCTCACCTGCTATAATGAATGCTGCCGCTATTGGGAGTTCTTCATCTAATAGACTCTGGCTCATTCACATGAGCAGTGTTTAGCGCCCCCTATAGCTTCTATCTCACTATGACCATCATGAGGGTTTTTACATATGGCCATTGATGACATTATGTGGCAACTTAAACCATACAAAAATGGGTGCACTGGGCGCTATTGTTAATGTGAAGAAATTAAAACTGTAAATATCGCAAATAATGAATAATGGAATAGGGACCGGATTCAGAGATGCGAGTGTCTAAAGTACGCGAATATATGCGCGCAAGTAGCAAGGCAACTCCCATGACATTCCCCTAGCATGGACGGGTTTTCGGTGACTTACGCCTTCATAGGGCACCCTTAACTGTACGTGTGTAGTTACGTGCGTGTGTTACTTACGTATGTGCGTACATGACTAACCAAGACCTTAACAGCTCATTTAAATGCCTCCCCCACGCCCCTCCGTACGTATCTCCCTAAGTGCGATTCAGAATTCCGCGCCTAATCAACTTCCGTGCCTAAATCCTACGTAACTTGCGTGGAAAAAGTTACTACACATGTGCAGTTAATCCGCTCCTAAATATACACACGGAAAACCACGCAAAATCGTATCTGTGAATATGGTCCTAGGGGCTTGATCCAGAGCTATGGCCACCGCCGTAGTTACGGAGGCTGTATGCGTAAGATTGGCATTTCTGCCGATCTGCGCATGCGCCGGGCAGATGTTGCCTGGCCTAATCCATGTCTCTGGGTGCCGTGAGACGCTGTAGTTACGGAAGGTAGGCGGGGGAGGGAGGGAAATTAGGAAGGGAGGGGCTGGGTTGGGGACTTACGATCCTGTGGCTGGCGTAATTGCAGACTGTTACGCCGGATGAAGTTAGGGTAGCCTTCAGCCAGCGTGACAGTGTGTAATTACACCTGCCACAGGGGGAGTGTCCGGGGGAGTGCATGCCAATACGCTGTGCGTTAATACGCACAGCGCATCGGCGTAGGTCTGAATCAGGCCCAAGGCGGCTGTTAGAGATGGAGGACTTGGACACCGCCACAAGTTTGCCGATCCAGAAGGCTCCTGTGAAGGTGAAACTGAAGACAGTTTGAAATAGTGCCACTTTGTAATCATCGCTAGCTAATGTGACCAATGCTGTTATTAAATGGACCAAAATACTCACATACAAAGGGTGGCGAGTGTCGGGGGGAGTGGGACGTGCCCTAGCACAACCCTTAGGAGCTTTAATCATGACAAAACCCTTAGCGATGTTGTATTGTCCCGTAGCGCACCCATGAATGATATACCTGCAAATGTCATACTCATGTGGGTTTGGGACAAACCCTGCTGGTACTCACACATCATGAATACGTGAAGACATGTGTTCTGGTCCCTCTTGGGCTCACAGTGCCACTCTCGGAGCGAAGTCTGATACCTTCGGAGCATAGTGAGCGCCAGTGACTTTAGCACCAAGTCCTCTAACCCTGACCCACTACCTGCCAGATAGATATTGGATATGGGGTACCTGTCAGACACACACATTAGGCAACAGCTGTCTCGATTTGGGTTAATCAAACCGTGAAAGGGCATCTACTAATGTTTTGTTAACTCCTGGAACATATTCAGAGGCAGTAGACAAAAGTAGACAAAAGGTGGATTTGATTCCGCCTTTGCCAATAAGGCCTCAGGACCAAAGCTGCGCAGTAAAGCCAAAGCAGATTCAAATGACTGAATAAGGGTGAATTTCTCGCGCAGGACGTAGGATTTTAAAGTGCGGGGGTATTTAGTGGATATCATGCCTGCAATGGAAAGCCTAAAGCCATGGATGAAGCCCAGTAATATAATCTCTACTCGATCTCTCCAAGACTAGCATGCTAGCCACTGCCGGGGTGTTGGGCTGGTGAAATGTGGTTCAGGATACGGGGGTTTTAGTGCATGATTTGGCTGGATGATTCCCATTGCACCACAGGCAAGTGTAATGGTAATTATTGCCCGTTTCCTTTATTTCAGATTAAATGTAATGGTAATGTAGCTCTGGATCTGGCTATAACACTTTGGGCCAGATTTACTAAGCTGTGAGTTTGGAAAAGTGGAATGTTGCCCATAGCAACCAATCAGATTCTAGTTCTCACTTTCCTATTACATAGTAGAGAATGTCAGCTAGAATGCGCATGGGCAACATATCCTCTTTTCCAAACCGGCAGCTTAGTAAATCTGGGCATTTGTGTCCTCTTTCTTGAGCTTGCACCTGTTGTGCACATGCGCAATATTAAAAATCCTTTCCTTATGCTTAAACAAAAAGTCTAAGCGTGGCTCTGGAACAGGTCCCATGAGCATAGACTGTAATAGAAATAACACTGCATTCCTGAAAATGTAAAGAGCAGTAAAGAGGAAATCTACTTCTGTGAAATGTGCACTATGGCAACAGCGTGTTATGAGAAGTTCAAAAAAGTGAAGTAAGCTTTTTTCTAAGAATTAACAAATGCCTGAAATAAATTGTTATGTTGAAAATACTGAAGTAATACGATTGTAAACACATATTTTAAGCTGACTAATGTCAAGCAGTGTCAGCAGATACAGTAGGTCCACTTTCACACACAATTAAATTAACTTCATGATGCTCAAATAAGATTAGCCCAGGCTAGTGACTTTACTGTCAGTTTAGCCTTAGCAAATTGTGTCAACATCTGTAAAAGGAGACATACTATCACATTCAGTATGTTGCCATATAATAATGACACATAGTTTTTTTAACCTGTTTAATTTGCAGTAGTCCCCACAGTACCATAGGTACACAAATTCTACTCAACTGTTTTTGATGTAATAATCAGGCAAAAATCTTCTTCTATTTGAAGTAAAATCTTACAATTGATTCTGTTTCTTAAAATGTGACAATGGGGGTTTTTGATTGTTTTTAACAAATTTATTTTTAACCATGGTTTCCTGTATAAAGATGGAATAATAAAACTGGTGTGGGTCGCCAGTGAGAATGGCCCTTTTTCAGTTGCGAACTGGCTGGCAGCCTAATATTTTAAAAGAGACAATAACTTGTATTGTATGAATTGGGTGTGGGTCCCCGCTATCGAAATAGGACCGTTCTCTCCCAACCAGTTTCGAACTGGCTGGGATTTCGATTGCATATGCCTTGATGGTGCTCCGAAAAGTAAATAAAAAAAGTCCCCCCACTCCTTTCCCTAATTCTAACCTTAACCCTCCCTTCCTGGCAGCCTGACCCTAACCCTCCCTTACTTGCAGCCTGACCCTAACCCACCATCTCCCATAAGCTGACCCTAACCCTCCCTCCCCTGCAGCCTGACCGTAACTCTCCCTCCTCTACAGCCTGACCCTAATCCTCCCTCCTCTACAACCTGACCCTAACCATCTATCCCCACAGCCTGACCCTAACCCTCCCTTCCCCACAGCCTGACCCTAACCCTGGAGAGGTTACTCACCTTTCCCGTGGTGTGGGTCCTGCGGTAGCAGCGGTGGCGGCGTTTCCGAAACGGAATGGGAGCAGCATACTCACCCATTCTGAAAAAAATTTGTAAACTGGGGTGTATTCGAAATAGGGACATCTGAATAGGAACTTTTGGATGTCCCTATTTTGGAAATCAAACTTCCCCACCACCACCATCACCCACCTTGTGTACTTTGGCCACGTCACACAGATCTTTGAGCGTACAAAATGCAGTTCTGTACGCTAGGAGATCCGTAGCGTAACATCTGGCGCATGTGCGCACAGCCCGATAAACAGCTTGCAGAAGTCGGGAGTTGCACAGAAGTCCGCTCTAATAAGTATAATACAGGGTTACCAAACACTGATCCACATGATTGAGTTAATTGACTTAAGGCAGGCTTATGGCAGCGTAAGCCCACACGAGAGAGGGGGGAGTGACAGGGGGCATTCACTCCCCTCTCTGTCAGACAGAACCTCACACGTACGGAAAGCGTGCTGGGGGTCTGGATCCGGCCTCATGTCATTAAACTTCGCCCCTTGTCTATCACTGCTGTAAAACTTGGACATTTCTGTTTCTTTAAATCATAGGATGATAGGAAGCTGAGATAGTGTCATTTCTGTCTGCATTCTAAGCGCTAAGGACAATTATTTAATAATAGTAATGTCTACAGAAGCAGATTTATCTTGGATGACTCTATGATTGCCTCCCAGGGACAGCGTTCTGGTGACCCGCTGTGCGTGGAGTAACTTCGTAGTCAGCAGCCCTGTCAGTTCTTCCATGCTGGTGCTCTGACAGCTGACATTTCATATTAAATGTTAAATAAATGTTCTACCTAAAAGGAAATCTTTAAATCAGTTTCCTTAAAAGTACCAAAAAATAAATAAATCCTGCAGTAATTACACTGTACAGTGCTGGTGATGTCAGCTAACCACTCACAGTTGGCAGGGCCAGATTAACAAAGAGGATATTGGGACTGTAGTTCCAGGCCTCCATCTGAAAATAGGCCCCCCCACACTACAGATCTCCATACCTCCCACTGCAGAGCATAACGATGAATGTCAACCTCCTCCAAAGTATACTTTATAGTGTGGGCCCTTGATCATTTTAAGCCCCAGGCCCACATGGCCCGCAATCCGACCCTGACAGCTGACTGACTGTGAGTATGGAGCGCTGTTTATAAATGCATTGCCAACAGTTAAGAGCTTAGCATTGTGGGGCAGGTTGGCTTGCTTCTCCTCCAGGCCCCTACACCCACTGTAGATATGCCACTGGTGGTGCCTTGTTCTGGACAACACACCTGTGATCTATAGAGGTTTCCATATATGGAATCAGATCCAGGATGACATAACGTGGGCGTTTTTCACACTCTAAATGCATAAAGCGTCCCCTTTGCCTTAATGTGCATGCATGAGCTTCTGACTTCCAACCCCAGGTCGGGGATGGGAAAGCACTGTTACGCTTTGATCACGTCCGTGCAGACGCTGATCAAGGCGTAACACTTAAGGTAGCCTTCTGGCCACATAAATGTCCAGATTTACTACTGTTAGAGGGGAGTGCCGGGGGGGTCCATTGGTCCTCATTCAGATTTAAGGGGACTTACACAATTCTCTTGTGTAAGTCCGCTGACAAATAACAATGGCGCATGCGCACGCCAAATGTTACGAGTCAGAACGCCTTTACTATGAAACTGACATTGATCTGCTGCAGTGGCTATTGCAGGGAGTAGTACAGACTTAGACACAGGTAAGCGGCAATGTGAAATGCGGCAATGTGTTTTTCAACCCGGGTCTCACCTCACAGACCCTATTGAAGGGATTTGTTACTGTTGCTATGCAACAGTAAACAAGTCCCTCCCCAGGAGAAGCGCACATCTCCTTCACAATGTCGGGGCAGACCTGGGACACAGAATGTCCAGGGTCTACTCTGCTGTACATAGAAGCAGTTCTTGTAAAAAAAACCCGGCTTTATTTCCGGGGCTGCGATCTGAAAGCACTCTGACATTTTATTTACTATCCCACACAGAATTTCCTTATCGATAGAAGCTTCCAGGAAATACTTATATGGTCACACGCCACTATCCAGCAAGTTAATCTTAAACACAGACACATAAAAACGCTCTGTGTAGTTAATCGTTCCAGTGTAACAATGAATAACATATTTTAAAGTTTCAATATTGACACAGTTCTGCCTTTCATTCACAAGGCCCCTGACCGCCCTCTCTGGCCTCGGCTTTCCCTTTTCTGAGGTTTCCGCTGTTGTTTTGATCTTTTTAAACGATCTTTGAGTAAACATTAAACATTAATCTCAGTCTCACACCCTGTTCCAGATCCGCGGCAAGCAAATCCTTAGATCCAGACCAGTCATACCATGCCATTGTATTAGAGACGAGACATGACATAATCTCTTCTGTATGGTGCACAATGGTTGCAGGGTTTGTATGGAATACTAAAATGGAACTTGAAAGTGTACCATGTAATATAGTGTAATTAATAAAAAAAATTAGTATATATATCAGGGACGCCGACTTTTGCCAGCTTCCCTTCAGGAGATCCCAGAGTGAAGCTAGCGATGCATGCATGGGGTGGGGCTTAATTACCTGATTTATGCAAATCGCTTCATTAAGCCCTGCCCCCTGCATCATACTTGCACAGTTTTAGCTTAAATAGGCATCGGAACGGGGGTTGATGGCGCAAATTGCGTCATCAAGTCGCTCCCTGGCCCTAGCAACACTAGTATACTAGTGTTGCTAGGCAGGGGGGCAGGACTTGAGGCCGTGGTTTTCATGAAACCACAGGCCTCAAGTCCCTTGCGGGAGATTTGCCGGCTCTCCCGGGATACTGGGAGAACTGCCCGAATTTTGGGAGTCTCCTGGACATTCTGGGTTTGGAAAAGTGGATATGCTGCCCATAGCAACCAATCAGATTCTAGCTGTCATTATCTAGTATTTAAATGGAAAGTGAGAGCTAGAATCTGATTGGTTGCTATGGGCAACATCTCCCCTGTTCCAAACCCACAGCTTAGTAAATATGGCCCTATAACTATATGGACCCCTCTTTAATAATGTACTAAAACAAATCTAGTTTTCGGTAATCACTGAGTTAACCCAATGACTGGAATTTGTGACAGACCTTGCTATTACCGCTTCCTCAGCGATCAGTCAGTGCAGGGTCTGATAACTTCCCGGTAGAGACGAGGACCCTGATAAATATGTCACACAATGCCTGTGTAGATGGAATACTTCCTACTGCAGGGGAAATGCATGTCATCCTCTCCACACCTCGGTGTGAGCTAACAGTCATTCTCTCAGCAGTATAGAGGTGCATGTGTTTGTCTGCACTGTGATATGTAAGGTCATGCTGTCTATTGTGGGAAATTGGAAGGAGTCGCAAACATCGGAAGCTGCTGACGTAGTTTACAGATTATTTTGGTGTATATGGCGCAGGAATATCCTCGGCTGTATTTTTAGGAGAATTTCAATTATTTTTTTATTAATACAATGACAAAAGCAAGATGGGCCGCAATTTGCGCAAGTACCCCTTAATTATGGGCAAAATAGATTTATGATTGTGTGAGTGTGGGGATAGGAGCACAGCTGTTTTACTCCATTGAAGGACTTCCGACCTGATTCACACTTAAGAATTTTTGTGTTTTTAGGTGCGCATTTTTACAAAGGTATATACTGCGCATGCGTAGTAACTTTTATACGCTATTTACGTTGGAATTGGGAACACAAATTACGTGATTCACTACGTACCTAAAGTCTCTAGGTTCCAAAATTCGGAATCCCGGGAGAGACCCGGCAAATGTCACAGATCTGTGCTTCAGGTTGTGGTTTAATGTAAATCATCGCCTGAACCCCTGAGTGTTGCTAAGGATGTTATCAAGCCCGCCCCATCCTATGTAACCCTATGAACGGCTGTTTTAATAAGATGGGGCGGGGCTTCAGGTGGCTTGATTTGCATAAAGACACACGGCATACTGCTGGATTTTTTTTCTCCCGGAATGGAGAAACAAGAAGTCTCCAACTATGATATTCCCTGTTGATGACCGCCAGACACTTCAATACGCAACAGCAACTGCAAGTCACTAGATAGAGAAAAAGATTCATAGTGATTTGCGATTGCTGGGCTGCACTATCCAGACATCCAGGTGTCACATTTTAATCCCTTCACCTGCACAAACACACTTTTGACAGTTAGGGTCTAGCTTACTAAAGGATGCTTGCCAACTAATGCAAATTAATATAAGGGAGAGTGTGATAGCACTATCAAGGTGCTGCACCAAAAGGGTATGTCCTGTGCCACCAAAGGGGTGTGTCCTGTGCCCCCAAAGGGGAGTGTCCTGTGCCACCAAAGGGGTATTTCCTCTACCACCAAAGTGGTGTGTCCTGCGGATAGCTCAACCTATTCGTGTGCCACAAAAACTATTTCTCAATAAAAATGGCAGCATCCATAACTGAAGTCATGTTGTCTTAGATAACTTTATAGATCATTGGTATGACCTCACCTAGAATACTGTGTTCAGTTCTGGAGGCCATATCTCCAGAAAGACATAAATACATTAGAGACTGTACAAAGAAGAGCAACTAAAATGGTCCATGGCCTTTGTAACAAATCATACCAAGAAAGGCTAGAGGAACTAAACATGTATAGCTTGGAGCAGAGAAGGGAGAGGGGGGACATGATAGCAGCTTTCAAATACATCAAGGCTTGTGACCAGCTAGAGGAGGGTACCATTATTCAAAAGAAAAGGTGTAATAGAACACAAGGGCATGGATACAAACTGGAGGGTG
>WWET01002448.1:25223-36503 GCA_011038615.1 Limnodynastes dumerilii
CCCATATGTGCCTCCAGCCTCTCCTCAGTATTCTCCCATATGTGCCTCCAACAACCCTCAGTATTCCCCCATATGTGCCTCCAACAACCCTCAGTATTCCCCCATATGTGCCTCCAACTCCCCTTAGTATTCTCCAGTATGTCCCTCCAGCCTCTCCCCTTGTTACTTACCTTTTTGTCCCTCTTTACTTCCTCCTCCACAGCGCTCTCCACATCACGTGCATACACGAAGTTCCTGTATGAGCTGCGTAAGCTCATACCGGAATCCACTGTATGTACCTCCAGCTCTGTGTGTTTGTGCATGCAGAGCTGGCACGGTCTCCTGGTTTTGGAGACTGTCAGTGCTCATACAGGAGTCACAATATCTAAATTCTGTCATACTGCAATCACTTCTAAAACAGAATCAGCTTCAAGGAGATTTCCAAACACTTCAGGGAGTCAGGGAGATCACTTACTCTTCAGGACGTCCCATTGAAATACAGGGAGATTTGGCAACTATGGACAAAAGTATGCCAAAATCTGGAATCCTGGATGGGGATGCCTGTACAGATCATTGCCTATAAATGGAAGGCCGACATGTGTGATTTTTATTGGACAACAAAAGAGCAAATATGGAAACATGATCCCAGCACAGCATAGCCACAGTTCTCTTTCCTATCTATCTGCCATACACCTAGGTTTTATCATGTGATTATTTTATGTCTTTCTTTGGGCTATTGAAAGGCGCCTGTAAAGAATCCTGTTCACAACTTCATACAGTCTACAACATGCACTTTCTTTGTATGACACGAATACCTGAAATAAAAAAACATGATCAAATTACTCTACAAATAGGACAAAAGCTTCAATAGAAAAGAAGTGTCTCACGTTTCCTGTTGTAGTCATTAGCGGATAATTTTCGCTCATGGTAATAGCTGAACTTGAGATAGACAAGGCCAGCGTGCTTTTGTATTGGTCACAGATGTAAGACACACTTATCGGTCTACTTGCTCTACAAGCAATCAAAGGTGCCGATCATTGGGTGTTGTAAACATTCGAATGATTGTTGGGGGTGACAATCACATGCGTGTTCTAAACATTGAATGAGTGCTCAGGGGGATCTTGCAGCTGGGTCGGAGTGGTACAGTGCAGGTGCACTCAGCAGTCTTCATTAAATATTAATGGAGCTAGTAGCAAACTGTTTTAAACTTGGGGCCAGATTGACAGTTTCAGCAAAAACACGCAACCCTGAATAGCCTGTTAGAAAAAAGGGCATTTTGGTAAAATACCCAAAGTTTGAGCTGTACAAGCTTTGGCTGTGGGTTGCAGAGGCGCAGCCTAAACAAGGTTTAAGCTTTATATATATATATATATATATATATAATAGAAATTTTAAATCTATCTCCCTCTCTCCCTCTCTCCCTCCCCCCTCCACCTATCTAAAATGATAATAATTCCAATTTCCCAAGTATAGGACATACTGATGCTTGCAGTGCTACAAGCACCAGCATGCCCAAGGATGCCAAGGCATGCTGGCGCTTGGAGAACCACAAGTGCAAGCATGCCCTTTCATCCGGTGTTAACATTTAAATGTCCCCCTTAGCTATCTCATAAGATATTGGGCTGGCCCTTTACAGTGAAAAATTGTTTAACATTAAATACGGTATAATTCTAAAAAATCATACTTACCTGCTTCGGGGGTCCTCTGTCTTTTAGAAGTAGAGAAAAAAAATGTAACATTCATTTGCATCTGTCTCTATTTCGAATAGGCAACCATTTTCAATTTTTTTTTTCTGAATGGGTGAGTGTGCCGAGTGGCATACTTGCCCGTTCTTTTTTAGAAGCGCCGCCCCCCGGACCCGCTGCATACACCAACGGAAAGGTGAGTAACCTCTTCGGGGACTTTTTTTGTGTTAGGGGGAGGGTTAGGGTTAGGGTCAGGTTGCGGGGAAGGGTGGGGAAGGGAAGGGAAGGTTAGGGTTAGGCTGCAGGAAAGGGAGGGTTAGGGTAATAGAAGGGGAGGGTTAGGGTAAGGATTAGGGAAAGGGTTGGGGTTAGATTTGATACTTACCGTTTGGAGCACCGTGTTTGAGACAGAAGCAATCCATTTCTGGCTGGGAGAGAACAGCCCTATTGAAATAGGGCCGTACTCGACGGGGACCCACACCAGCACTGTGGGCGGGGGTAGTCATTTATATTGTACAGTATGATCTCGGTTAGGCATTTCCGTACGTCTGAAGTTAAGCTAAGTTTATGGACATGGAAGTCACCTAAATTCCACACATTAGAGGGGAGTGTCATAGCAGTGCAGACTTTACGAATGCCGTGTATGCAGAATACTCTCTTATGTCTGGATCAGGTCCAGTATAAGGATAGCATGTGATTGCAAGTGGACCAGATTCAATAATGGGGGATTGATACTGACCTTAAAGCAAAAATTGAGAACCACATGAGTAGATGAGTGGGACAAAGCATGACCAATATGCTAGGATGAGACTAGACAAAACAAATTTAAGAAAACGGAACAAGTCGGGGTCATTGGGCTGGATGCAGAACTGATAAAGTCAGGGGACTTGCGCAAGTCATTTGTGTAAGTCCCCTGGGAAGTGCACTTTTCTCTACCTTGTGTAATTACAGACCCACGTAGGTACGTAAAGCGTTCAGGATTCTAGATCTGCCCCATTGTGACAATCGGAAAAATGAAGGCAGAAACAAGTCAGACAGGAAGCTGAAGGTCCAACAGAACAATACATAAGAGAACAGAAGGAATGTAAACAAAACCAGCTGCTCATAACCTGAGAATAGTCTGAATAGTTTCAATACAGGGAGCCTGACGCCAAGGGCGTGTGAACCAAACGCCTTATTACCTGTTACAAGGAGTTCTTTAAGGGTAGTATGTGAATTGTGTCTTTATGTTTGAGAAGGACCATGCTGAGACTTCAAAATCACAGTTTGTCATCAATTTTTCAAGAAATCTTTTAAATAGCAATTTACTAGGGGTAAAGGACCGGATCCAGAACTAATAAAGAGGACTGACATACAGACGCAACGTACGTAAGTCAGTTATGAATAGATACTGCGTATGTGTATATTTCTGCAATGAAACGTAGTAGCCTAGGGCCGTAACTAGGGGTGTGCAATAAGGGCGGCCGCCCAGGGTGCAACATCAAAGTGGGGCTCCAGTAAGGTTTTTTGTTTTTTTTAAAGGTTAAACTGGTTATTATTAATTCAAGATTGGGGCCACCATTTATCATTTTTGCCTGTAGCACTAAAATTTGTAGTTACTGCTACACTGCTGCATTCCGTAAGGAAATCAGCTTCTACAAGGGGGGGCTGGGCCACCCACTATACATACGGGATATGCATGGTAGGGGAGCTTTGCCATTTAAATTGTACAGTAAGGGATGGGCTTAGTCTTTACCTATGATCCTCTATTCCGCACTTGCAAAGTTGCGTCCGCTTTTTGCTAAGCGCACTTGCGTGAGTAATGAATTCTCAGGATGGTTCTGGATCCTCTTGATCTTGAATTCCAACCTGGGACCATTTCTGACAGCGAGGCAGGATGGGGCGAAAAGCACTTCCGCTATGTGGAAGAGGGGAAGTATGTAGATAGTACAGTGAGTGCGTGCTAAGCACCCTCCATACTTTTCAAACTTCTAAACCATCTCCATTTTAAGTAAGGACGACACAGAGGTTTTAAAGCAGGGTCATCAGATCACATATCTGTGGACTTCCCTGGCCTGAACGGAAGGTAAGTTTCAGCGGGGATCTGACATCGGAGCTCCAAGTGCAGCAGCATCAAAAGTCTGCAAACGCCCGGTAAACAGCAATTTTATCATCTCGCTTTGTACAATATATACCTTTATATAAAAGACTTCTATTCGGTTGTGCTTGTGGCTGAATCAAGGACACGGTGTTGGAGCAGGCAGGGAAGCCAAGACAGGTTCTTAAGACAACTAAATAAAAAATGGTAAAATACAAATAATATACCATAGAATAAAAGCACACAAGAAATAAAAAGCAAATACTAAATAATGCAAGAGAGAGAAAAAAAGAAAACAAATTCTAGAAGTTAAGGCAGAGCTGAATATGAAAGGACTTAAAAGCATTTAGTACTAGGCATGCTACCCGTTACATGTATTATTTAGTGTGGTGTTTGCTTTTAGTTTGTAATTTTATTTTTATTTAATAATGTGTTTTAGTATTCTTTGACTGCTCCAGAATTGAGAGTAATAAGGTATCCCATATACTGAAAATAATGAAACGGTAATTATGCTAACTAGGCTCACTGCTCCCCATGGGAGCATAGACAGCATAATGTTAATATTTATTCATACTTGACATTTTAGCGAGGTCCCTCGATGAGATGCAAGCCGGGCGCCATCTTCAAAGATTTTCTCTAGTTTCAAAGTCCCGACAATCTTCATTGAACAGACGATGCTTGTGCCATGTTTTTTTTTTTTTTTAACATCCTGATGGGAAAATGAGTGTGGGTCCCGTTGCAAATGGCCCTATTTCGCTAGGACTGGTCGCTCCCAGCCATTTCCGAACTGGCTGAGACATCGATTGTTTATTCCTCGTTGATCACGGTGCTCCGAAAGGTAAGTAAATATTGTGTCCCCAAACCACTCCCTAACCCTAACACTTAATCTCCCCCCACAGCCTAACCCTAAGTCTCCCCCCCACAGCCTAACCCTAAGTCTCTCCCCCGCAGCCTAACCCTAAGTCCCCAGAGAGGGTTTACTCACCTCTCTGGTGGTCCAGTGGTGGCACTTCTGAAAATAGTCACCTATTCACAAAAAAAAAAATTCTACAACTGCTGTCATTCGAAATAGGGACAGCCAAAAAGCAATTTTCGGCTGTCCCTACTTCGTAATGACAGTATTCAATACGGGGACCCTACTTTGTAATGAAGTAGATCGCAGTGGGGACAAATCTACGTAAAGGTGCTAAGCTTCCATTGCACATCTTTATCATTCGTAATTATAGCAGAACAAAATAAAAAGTAAATACCAAAACCAGCCGCAACTGCAATGTTTTCAGCGATCCCATACCACGCTCGGTCACCCTTCCTGTTACAAGATACCAAGATTGTGGCCCGGATTCACAACACCGTACGTGTTGCACATAAAATACCGTTAGTAGCTAACTATTTTACGTAAGCTATGTTTCGTTACGTAGAGTGCCTATACGGTCTTTAAAGACTGCTTATACGCAATCTACGTAACAAAACGATACATAGATTAGGTAATAGTCACCACGCATGCGTAGTAGCTACTATCGGTATTTTAAGATTGTATGTGCAACACGTATGATGTTGTGAATCTAGGCCTGTGAGTGCATCTTTACTAGGCGTGTGCAGTCTGAGCGATCACAAAATACTTCATGTTACCCAGCGTCTGCTCACCTCTGAATCAGTGCCTCTGTTTTGTGTCTTAGCAAAGTTTTCTAAGTCGGGTGTGGTGGCTTTACCCTGACTTGTGGAAATGATCCCTGTTTACCTGGAGGCACAGGTGACTTCTGAGAGGGATGTCATAACACTGGTGGAGTGATCAAAGATTCACGGCTCACTATAAAATGTCAGTTTATAATAGTGACTTGTAAAGTACACCTCCCTTAATTAAAAAGAATTCAACTCCCAGTTCTACTCTATTACTGTGTTTACCTGTCATACTGACCTTGAGGGTTGAAGGTTTTATTTGACTTCCAGCAAACACCTCATTCATCCATAAATGATCAAATATTAATCTATACTTAAGTATTTTTATTCACAAAAGCACATCCCTGAGCCAACCACAAACACAAGGGGCCAGACCCACTTCTCTGTCTAACACCCGACTTCTGTAAGCTGTTAGTCGTGTGCAGCTGTTTTTTTAGCACTGTGCCACTGGCACGGGTGAGAGTACCCTGGCATTTACCAGGGGGTAAAGGCGAATTTTTGTAAATCTCCGTTTTCAGCAATTTTTGGGGGGGATATTTACTATTTACAAAAATCCCAGAAAAAAAAAATATAACCCTTAGCATGCTGCTGCATATAGTACTAGAAAGCACAGCATGCCCATGTATTGCAGGCCATGCTGTGCCTTTTAGTATTATAAGCGGCAGCATGTATTGAAAGTTATTATTCGGGACACTGTGTTGAAAATTATTATTCAGGGCACTGTAAGTATGTGGCGGCATGCCATTAACCTTTGGTATGCTGCCACTTATAGTACTAAAAGGCACAGCATGCCCTGCAATACATGCAAATTCTGTGCTTTCTAGTACTATATGCAGCAGCATGCTAAGGGTTATTAGCATGCTGCGCCTTGCTTTTTTTATTGTAAACAAATGTATTTTTTAAATTTATCATTGAATTATTTTTTTACACATTATTTTTTCTTACTAAGAGGCACGAGTGTGGCGATTTTTTTTTTACATAAATCACAGTGATTTATGCCTTAAAAAATCGCCACATATCGCTGACTATTATAATTGCCAGAAAGACATGCCCCTTAGTAAATCTGGACATTTGGAACACCAAATTGCTGGAAAATTGCCACGATGGGAACCAAAAATCGCCTTTAGTAAATTTACCCCCAGATGTTACTTAATTTATTTGTCACATTCGTATGCCTAAACTCCGTAAGGGGGTGGGAATAGGCATGCACTGCTCGGATGGTACTAAGAGACACGATTGTGGCGATTTTTTTTTAACATAAATCACCGTGATTTATGCCTTAAAAAATCGCCACACATCACTGACTATTATAATTGCCAGAAAGACATGCCCCTTAGGTTCCCTGCGAAGTGGGAACCTGTTTGCATCATTAATATATTTGCCCCTTAGTAAATCTGGACATTTGGAACACCAAATTGCAGGAAAATCGCCACGATGGGAACCAAAAATCACCTTTGGTAAATTTACCCCCAGATGTTACTTAATTTATCTGTCACATTCGTATGCCTAAACTCCGTAAGGGGGTGGGAATAGGCATGCAGATGAGGGTGAGTGGGCGGCGTCTGCTTTTTGCGTGTGGAGAAATGAAATGAAAGTTGGCCTTTGGACACATAAATCGCCCAATGCCCACACCTGAGGGGGGTGAGGTGACATGGGAGGACTTTCAGACCTCCATGTGTCCAGAACACGCACGAAGGTCTGGATCGGGTCCAAGATTGTATTTGAAGTTGAATACACAAAGTGCCGGGCGCTGTTTTAAGTTGTCATCTCCTGACAGCTTGGTTACAGTGCAGGGGGTATGACTGCCATGCTCCCCCCCTTCTACGGGCCTTGTATTAGCAGCAGGGCTGCCATCAGAAAATACCACAAGACCCACACCCTGTATGACATCACTTAACAGCGGGCCTGTGAATAGAAAAGTTCTTCCCTGCATCTTGGCCCGCTACTGAACAGCTCTGAGCAGCACGTATCGGCAGTAGCGTACCTCCGATACATTCTGCTGCAGAGACATGTAAGTATCCACGGGCCCCCAACAGCTTTGGGCCCAGGACAATAGTCCCAGCTGTCCTCCCCTGATGGCAGCCCTGATCAGCCGCACCCCTATAGTTATGTCCCTGCTAACAAGTCCCATTTGTGTGCACATTTAAAAAAAATTCCCCCTGCAGTTCTACATGGTTTTGTCACGGTACAAATTAGCTTTTTTTTTTTTACTCTCATCCGTGGATTAGCTTAAATGCTAGTCTCCGTAACATAATGCAGCCAGTTTTTCCACCTACATTGTCAAATGTTAGAAAATATTTAATCTTAAGTAAATACCCAATGGGGTCCAAGTGCGGTAAGATCACACAAAGGCCATGGAGTTGTAAAAAGTGAATTATTGTCCTATTTTGTTTTCATGTAACCATGGTAAACACGAAACCTGAATGTGTGTCAAGGGGGTCAGCCTCATCTCTCAGCCCTGCACATAGAGATGCAACACGAGCAGGGAGCAGTCAGGATAGGTATGTGAGTGCTGATAGAGAAAAGACTGTTTGTCTTGGCTGTGCTGGAAGAGATAGTAAGCGGCTTTTTGCTGTGATCGTTACAAGTTCTGTGATAATAACAAACATGGTGTTAAAATCTTTTTTTTTTCATGTTTATCTTCCTTGTTGATCTTATAGGTCATAATGATAGAAAAACGGCTATGCTTTCTTCATTGTTTTCCTTACTAGGTTATGTTTAGTATAAAGCTATGTATCAAAATATTTTACCATTTACATTGTTCTATGAGGTAGTGCACGGTCTCTATAGGAGGCCCACTTTGTGCTTATTAGTTTGTGCCCTGTGGTCGGGGCCACCTTTTAGAATTTCTGGGGCCTGGGACACACCAGCGGGGCCTGCCCCCTATGTGGCATCATCAGTTACGTCACGTGGGTGGGGTCCCGCAGACCTGCGTAACCATCTGGAAATTTTTCCCCGAGCATTGTCCCTGTAATGATGGTGGGCCCCCATAAGCTGTGGGTCCGGGATAGAAGTGCCAGCTGTCCCCCCATCCCCCCTGATGGCGGCCCTGCCTGTGGTAAAGGGAATATTTGGTTAGAAAGTGAGGCCCTACTGCAGTTATTAGTAGTAATAATATTTATTTATGCTACAATGTATCCGCATCACCGTACATTAAACAAAGAATATTCTAAATTAAATATAGAGTGCAATAAAATAAATAAAATATAGAGGGTAAAACATGGGTGATAGAGTAGCCATATAAAGTAAATAAGAAACAAGGGGGGGGTGAAGAGACGTAGGAGTTAGAAAGACAGGGGTAGAGGAGTGAAAGAGAGGTTAGGGTGAGGAAGGGTAGACTAGTCTGAAGAGGTGGGAATGGAGAGAGCACTTGGAGGGTGGTGAATAGTCTAATAGATTGTGATAGGGTAATCCAGTGAAGAGGGACAGCATGGGAGAAGTCTCAGATGGGGAATGAGAGGTGGTATTTAGGTGGGAGGTGCAGCTGTTAGTAGAGCAAAGGTGTTGGGAGGGAGTATGGATGGAAATAAGTGAAGAGAGGCAGGGTGCAGTGGAGATGAAGATGGTGGTAGGGAGTTTGAAGAGATTTCTGAAGATGACAGGAAGCCAATGTAGAGACTGACAGAGAGGGGGAGGCAGAGGTGGAGCGATGGGTGAGGAAGATTAGTCTAGATGCTGCATTAAGTATGTATTGGAGGGGAGCAAAGTAGACCAATGTGAAGTATGTGAAATATTTTATTTTTATTACAGAAATATGTATAAAGATGTTGTAATAGCTATAAAGGTGAATGGTAAATATTAAGACCGCATCTACACAATCTACGTAACGAAAAGATACGTAGATTACGTAAAAAAGATACTACGCATGCACAGTATCAAATATTGGGAAACTCCGGACGTATATATGCAATACGTCCGGTAGTGTGAATCCGGCCCAGAGTCATTACCACGACACCAGTCTAATCGAATACTGTAATGCCGACATGTTTGTTCACATTACAATAATCCTGACCCTAACCCTAATTCCTAACCCTAATTCCTAACCCTAATGGGGGAATGGGGGGATTGCAGCTGCTATGCGATCTGGAGAGGGTGTACTGAGGCCCGGCACCCATGGAGGACATCTTTGGAGAGAGAGCTCTAAGCTGTCATTGGCTGGCTGGTTAGAAATTGCTTAGCACTCAGTCTATGAATGCTAACCACTGTTTATAGGTAACTTGATAGATAAATTTAGCTGTCCCCTGCAAGCAGTGTGTGTGCGGGGGGGGGGGAATAGGAGAGGGACTACGACCTTCAGAGGGCAAAGTACTCTCTATCCTGCTAGCCATTGACCACTCTACACATATAAAAAGCAGTCAGTGGCCGGTGACTGCGCTATGCACACACCTCCTCCTCCAACCAATAAGATCCCATGATATAGGGACCAGCTTTCTCTATTTCAACTCCTGCACTGATTGTGCCTATTCCCATAATCCAATAGGCTACAGGTCTTTTTTATGTCTCAGTTCCCCTCAAGGCAGGAAACACACAATCAAACAGGTGAAAAAGAATTGCAAGAAGGTGCTCTGACCATAGTCAAACATATAATTAACTATAATAAATACCGGAGTATAATAACATGTTAAGAATTGCACAAATGTACCCTAATTAGATGGAAAATCTGCCTGACTGGTTGTTATGGGTTACAGTTCAATTATCTCATTTACACCCAATGATTTAATGTGTTCCTCAGACCTCATAGAAATCAGCCAATGATGTTGGTAGATAATATGGTCATGGTTAAAGCTAGTTTTTTTTAATGTCTTCTTTTGCTACATTTATACTTCCAGACATTTGTGGAGAGGGAAGATCATTAGACGGCATATATTTAATTACAGTGCGTAATTCTTCCCAAACCACAGTTAGTGTTTCCAACGTACACTTTGCGATCATCTCTGGAGCCACTAGAATCTTTTTAAATTATCATTTTTAGTGAAGATAAACGTAATCCCTTTAAAAGAAAACATCACACAAAACAAAAAGTGTTCTTAGGTAAAGTGAGAAGTGTTAAACCCTCCCCCACATTTCTCTGTAGAATCACATTTATGTAAAGACATCATAAAATATAGAATGATCTTCTGAACCGTTTCACAGCATGTTGACTTCTTGCCAGATGTTTCTCCCAATGTCCCAATGGTAATTATGGGGCTAATAGTTTTCTTTACATATTTATATAGATAATGGGGTAGATCCAGGACTACGTTTGCCGTACGTTTATTCTCGTAGCGTATTTTCGTGTGCGTACCTTCTATACACTCCCCTAGACACACCCCTTTAACGTACGTATTTTGTCAAGATACGCTTTCCAAACCCTACCTTAACTTTTGCCAACGTAACCGATGTGATCCTCTCACGTACGTATAGGCAACACGTATTTACGCAGCTAAGCACGCCCATACTGTACACTTTAAATACAAACAACCGCCTACTTAACGTAAAATTGGCATGCCCACACATAAGTATTTACGTGACACATACGTGAATGGCCCATACGTTCACATTTACGCTACGTTACGAGGCGTATTTCCTATGGTGCGCATGCGCAGTACTTACTTAAAGGCAATTTTACGTCTCCGTCACGCGTAAATTCGCTCACAAGCGTTGTTCTGGATCTGGGCCAATATAACTACATTTCTGTACATGCAATAATGTCATTTTGCCCGATCGTGTTGCCTTGCAAATATTTTACTAGAGGGGTTAGGGTTGGAACTCACTAGAGACCATGGGCCTGATTCAGAGATGCGATTGCGAAAAGATCGCAAATATACGCACCTTTGCTAAGATCTTAGCAGGTTCCAGCCCACTGCAAAAACAGACACTCCC
>WWET01002448.1:48209-61468 GCA_011038615.1 Limnodynastes dumerilii
TGTGACCAGCTAGAGGAGGGTACCATTTTTCAAAAGAAAAGGTGTAATAGAACACGAGGGCATGGATATAAACTGGAGGGTGGTAGATTCAAAGGAAATGTGCGGAAAAATGACTTCACTGAAAGGGTGATAGATAAGTGCACTAGCCTCCCATCTGAGGTGGTTGAGGCCAATACAGTAGAACAATTTAAACATGCTTGGGATAAATATAAGGGTATCCTAAATTGTAAACCAAATTGAGGGTAAATAGGGTCTTGGGTCAGTATAGTAGTACTAGATGGGCCATGTGGCTCTTATCTGCCGTCACTTTCTATGTTTCTATGATCTCACTTTCCTATTACATACTAGAGAATGTCAGCTAGAATCTGATTGGTTGCTGTGGGCAGCACCATTTTTCCAAACCTACAGCTTAGTAAATCTGGCCCCATGACTTCAATAATGGAGACAGAAGTGAAAAATGCAATTTTATCTCTTGTTCACCAGCTGCAGTGTCACCTACTTTTACCATTTCTATAAAAATAAAGATATCAGTGGATCCCCTATTCACAGTCTTCATAATAATTCTGAAAATATTTATTCTCTGAATATTTAACAATCAATAAATACTCATGCTAGCATTGTTGATAAATAGTTTCCCCGGCAGCGCAAGACACATATGGGTGGAGCTTTCATAGGACACACCCCTTTGGTGTAACGCCTTGTTAGTGCTATCACAGTCTCCCTGATATTTATTTGGCGTCTATGCTGCAAACTCCACTGGAGCAAGGGCAAAAGATTCAGAATGAATAGATATTAATGCCATATTTATGTAGATATTCATATTTACTCTAGAATAAGTAAAGGTAACACAACACAACCTCTCCTCTCCGTTGACAACATATGCAAAGGTTTTTGGGGGTTTAGTTGTACATAAAGCAATGTCACATGGAAAGATACATTGCTCTCTGCCTACCAGGCAGTCATCTGAGCGTGATAGGATTTCCATGTTCTTCTGCTCACTGGTTCTAACTCGCTCTCCAGTTCCTCCAGGACAATTCTCTGCTTTTGGAATTAAAACATGTTAACGCTTTAGAACTCTGTACAAGGGTAAAGGGAGATAACTCAGTGAAATTGAGCTGGATCCAAACTTAAGTAAGTGATTGAAATTAGTTACTCCTGGGCTAAACCACGCTAACTGCAGAGAAAGTCAAGTTAATTGTATTCTTTGCATGCAGGGATATTTCTTTGAATTGCTTACTGCACACAGATACTGACCAGCTTTACTATCACACTGTTATTTAGACTTGGGATAGGAAACATCACCTCTCAACTCTAATACTGTTTGCAACAGATTAAATATGACTCCCCTGCAATCAACATGGTTTAGCCCAGAAGTAACTCATTTCAAGCACTTAAGTCTGAATCCAGCCCATTGTAACTATAAGAAGTGAGATAACAAAGCTAAGATAGAGATACACCAGGTGCACTGTTTGAAAGAAGTTTTCTAAATCAGTTTCCCAATAACGTTACGACTGGGTTGATTGATGTGCCATTAATTCAACATTAGAGGGACAGGGCTGGATTAAGGGAGTTATAGCTGGGACCAGAGAGAGAGAGAGCGGGAGAGTGGGGGACACATATCAGCTAATACTTACCTTGGCCCTGATTCACACCTAAGAAGCAGAGGCTTCTTAGGTGCGTAATTGACCGACTTTTGCCACTGCGTAGTCATTGTCACTACGCAATCTATGTAGCCCTTAGGCACGTAGATGAACTATGTGCAGTCTTTAAAGACCACAGTTTTTTAGATGAATGGAGGTGTGCCACGGCAGTCACCGGGGATAATTAAGTAAAGTGGGTGGGGGGAGGGATGTTGATTAGGCTGGGAGCAAGGGCTGGGGATTGTCCGTACGTATACGCACAGTGTCTTTAGGTTGCCTATTGCACCCATAAGTGCCATTAGCGGGGGCGGGAGGGGACCAGAGAAGTAGGTGAGGATACATGTGTACCCGCACCTACGGATCACACACGTAAGTGTGAATCCGGTCCCTTATCTCTCTGGCAGCAGGCATCGGTGGTATCCTACCGGTGATACTTGCTGCTGGAGAGCTGTAGTAGGCTGCAGAACAGCGGGTGGATATACAGAGAAGGAGTTTCCTGCGCATTAACCTACTGTGAATCATAACGGCAAGTGTTCTCTGCTCTGCCCCTTCTGTGATGTCACGTAGGCCCCAAAACTCTTGAGGTTGGCCCAGGGCAGGGGCAAATGTAGAGCTAGGCGCTATAGCAAGCCCATTCCCCCCCTTCCATCTGGCACATGTTGTAGAGCAGTCACCAGTCACCTTGCAAATGGGCAGATAACTGTCAGCGACTGGTAATTTATATATAAATAGTGCTCAGCAGTCATAGACTGAGTGCTGTATAATCTGCCAGCTGCTGTCAGCTTACGGCTTGTCACTGTGAATCATAATTGAAAGTCCACCAATATGTGATGTTATGGTGGGTGATGTCACATGGGGGGTGGATTCCCACTGCTGCAGAGTCTGGATCTAATCTGCTGTGAATAACAGTAGGGAGGAGGACTTGATGACAATATGTGTGACATCAGTCCCCACTGGGCTAAATTTTAGTGATTAGAGGTTTGCCCACTGTGCCAGGATTCCTGAGATTAGGCCTAATTTCATGAGTCTTGTAAACATTTTTGATAGGTTTTATAAGCGTATCACTAAAATTTGGCTGTATCCATTCGCTCAATTCTAAGCAGGCCCAGTGCTACCACTACGCAGGTTTAGGCAGCTGCCTAGGGCTTCAGTCCTGGGAAGAGGTGCTCAAAGACCCTAACGCTAATGGCCACTGTGGAACACACAAGCCGCCGCTACTCAACTAACCCCTGCAGTGTCTTGTGTGTTCAGGAGCAAAGCTCAGCTGATCCCATGCAATAGCACTTACTTGTACTGCTTAGGCAATCAGCTGCCAGGGAGATGACAGCTTTGCTACTCACCAGGTAAAGGAAGCCACAGGGGATCAGTACAAGTAAGCAATGCTAAGGGTGACTGGGAGAAGGGACCCCTCGCTCCACCCCCTTATGAGCTAAAGTTTCGCCTAGGGTGTCCTGAGACCTAGCACCGGCTCTGTTTTTAAGAGCAAGCAAGAGGCGAGCGATGGGCCCGTAGCCTGACAGAGCTGGACTAGGCTTCAGTCTCTTGCAGTGTGGTGTGATATGATTGTCTCTGGCATGGTTAATAACGCATGATTACATTTTATGCTTCTCTCTCATAGCCCCGGGCTGAACCCTGCCTGCTCGCTTTGGAGATGGTGCTGTCTGTGTAAATGTTCACATTTGGGTTTCAGTAGATGAATTACTGGCCCATTTCTTGCGATACAAAATAGGAGTTTATAAGACATAGGAGAATCCATCAAATCTTAGACAATGTGCTATAAGTTTCAAGTGTTGACAGTCTAAATTCACAAATTGCTATTCAATTTCATTAAATTGGAAGTATAGGATTGCTCATTATGTCAAGTGTTGGGGAATATTTGAAACATGCTGTACAAAGTTATGTAACAGAATACAAATTTTACTCCTCTTTAGTCCCTCCCTTTAGTCAGGGCTGCCTACTTTCTATGTCTTCTCTCCAATCTCCTGCGGTATGGAGGTGGGGCTTATTGTGTGATTTATGCAAAAACCGTGTCATTAAGTCCCGCCTCCTGTCAATCACTACTGCAATTCATAGTGTCCTTGGACCGTATTCACACTTAATTAAGTGCAGAATCTCTGTGCGTATTTTTACGAGCAGATGCACTGCGCATGATCAGAACTCAAACATACGCATGGAAACCATGACTGACTTATTCACAGACACGAACGGTTGACTTAGAACTGATGCACGCGTTGGCACGTAATGAGTCCCACATGTGTGTCTAGTGGGGCAAGTCTCTTAATGCAAATGACCAGCACACGGGCTACTAATGTACAGTCTTAAGTTGGGACTGATTTCCTGATTGATATGCAGGTAAAAAGATAAGGTACCCCTCTACCACCCTTAAGTTGATTTTAATATGGTTTGGTGCTTGCCTATGCATCTAGTTTATATGTTATTGATACCTTTAGACCTTTATCACTCTAGTAAACATTTCTATTTACATTAATTTTTATATTTTTCATTTGTAATTTTTTATTAAATAAAAATAAAAATAATGTTTAATATAAAATTTTAATGAAATTAATTAATAAAATAAATAAAAAAATAACAATATAATAGATTTAAAATAAAAACCATAATTTATTTAAAAAAAAAGATTTTAATTAGCAATTAGCTAATTAAATTAGCTTGTTGCTCCAAAGCACCCAAATGGTTAAACTTACAATGTAGCATTATTAAATTATAAAAAAAGCAATTGCAATATTCATTTAATAGTAATATAAGAGTGTAGAGATAAATAAAAGAAGTTTTGAGTTGTTAATTAACGTTTGTGTTTAGTTACAGTTAAGAGAACGATAATTAACTTTAAGTTCCTAGATGGCCTTTATGATTCATAATAAGGAAGCACATCGGCACTTAAAATCAAAGAACCTAGAGAACCGTTTGTATGTGGCAGCCCCAAGAATAGGGGTATGGTTAACTTAGTTTTGTAGCATCTCTGAATCGCTCTTACAGATCTTGTCCATGCGTATATTTAGGTAAGTTTGCAAATTCACTCTTAAGTATGAGTACGGTCCCTTGTCATTAAGTCCCTCCCAATCCCTAGTAACACTAGGGATTGCTGTAATGAGAGGCAGAGGAACGGGACTTGCAGGAGATTTGATGGCTTCTTCCAGGTACCGGGAGAGTTTCGGGATTCATTTTATTAAAAGAATTCCCTGTAGCTGAAAAACTACTTTACAGATTTTTGTTGCTTCATAATTATTATTTGTGATGGTGGACGGGATCATAAAATCAGATCAAGTTGTGTTTGAAGCTTTAAATACACCGCTGTATCCACACATTTGTGTGAACACTTGCTAAAATACTCCATAGCTCACACTGACTTCTATTGGTTCAACTCTACCCAAATTTTCGAAATGGCAACGGATCTAAAGTCTGTAATACTAAACCCCTCCTATTTATAATACTAAACCCTGCCCCTTATCGTAAGTGTCTAAAATCAGAAGTCTGAATTTATCAAGTTTGTGTTACATTTGCTGCACTTAATGCATGCACATAGGGCTGCCACCTGATATTGTTGTGCCCAGGACACAGACTGCTGTGCTCCACCCCCTGTGTGACATCACATGTTGTGATGTCACATATAGGTGTAGCACCACAAATTCCCTGTGCATGGGTCTGCTGATGTGCAGCCTGGTACAGCTCTCCAGCAGCAGGTATCGGTGGTAGGAGACTAGTGTGTTACACCCTGGACTACCATTTCTAGTTATGGCTCTAGGGGCAGTCCTGGACTGATGATTCATGTCATAGACATTTCTACTTGTTGCCCATAGAGGTTGCTGGTGAACACTCTCTCTGGAACTAATTTGTGTAATTGCTTGTTATTATACACCTGTGCTCTGGCTATAAATATCCCATCATTCAAGAGCAAAGTTTGGGTCATTGCTTCCTGTGTTGCATGTTTGTTTGTGCCTCTCATCCTTGTTATCTGATTCTACTTGTCTCTGTTCTCTTGGATCCCTGCTTTATACCAGCCATGCTGCTTACTCTGTGGACTTTATTTGAACTTTCTTACATACTCACTCCCTTTGGATGAACTACACCTGCATATTACTCCTATAGTTCATCCCCAGGGAGTATGTGGACTCTCTGTTTTCCTGGAATCCTTGAGTTTTCTACCTGTTATCTGTGCTTATTTCTGCAATATCTGCATACACCTGTGTTGTATTCCTGTTCCATCCATGTCCTCCTGCAATAAACCTCACCAGTTCCCTAGCTACCATGTTCTGTTGTCATACCAATCATTACATAGTGACAGTAATGCATCTCTCTCCTCCTACGATACCTGCTGCTGAAGAATTGAGGTGAGTATCGGTGCCTCTCTCTCTGGGCCTCGGACAAATGTTCTGACAGTCCCCCCCTGATGCTGATCTGTCCTGCATGCACAAACCACATGGTAAATGACCATTTTTTGGAAGTATGGATCCAGGCCATTATCAGTAAATTGTAAGGGACACCTTACAGATCATCAACAGAAGTGATGGGCACCTGGATGCAGGGTGCAACCACCCTAAGGGCCAAGGTTTACCTTTAATATTGTCTAGACCTTGCTTAGTACATTTAAGCTGGGTACACACCATGTATTTCTAGCAATCCCATATATTAGGACGATTCTACTCACCATTTGAAGCCCCAACCCACTTCCAGATGCTGGTGTATACATTACACAAAATTTACCAGCAGAGCAGATTGTTTGATTGCTAACATTAAACAGTTTAAAAGGAACCAATCAGTCTAGTACTTTTGCAATGATTAGTTATGAATAAAATAGTTCTTATTAATGATGTTCACATAGAAAGGTCTTCATGGTGCCAGGAAGCTATAAGATACTTATTTCAACATGGTTCATAGACTATGGTTGTATTCTACATTTCAAAGTTCAGGTGATGGCAGATAATTTACCTGTTAATGTAGGAATAATACTGAAGTGGAAAGATCCTTTGTGCTGGTGAGGTTATGGAACATTCCATCCTGTCCGATGACATGCAAAGTCTGGAAACTATTGGTCTTGGAGCAAACAGAAGTAGGTGACCCTTAGAATGATACAATATACCTCGAAAACTGCAAATAATTACCCACATGTGCCCTCACCAAATGCTTCTCCAGAGCTACCAAACTGCGGAATCTTTCTGTTCTCTGTCTCTTGTCTGAAAACTATAAATAACTCAGGGTTGCCGACTCTCCTGGAATGTCCAGAAGACTCACGAAATTCGGGCAGTTCTCCCGGTATCCCGGGAGAGGCTACAAATCTCCCGCAAGAGACTTGAGGCTCGTGGTTTCCATGAGACCCCGGCCTCAACTCCTGCCCCCCTGCCTGGCAACACTAGTATCATAGTGTTGCTAGGGACAGAGAGGGACAAGATGATGCAAATTGCATAATCAAGCCCCACCTCCATCCCTATTAAATCCCCAAAGGGATAATTAATAATCAAGGGGCAGAGCCTAATTACACAATTTGCATAAATTGTGTTGTCATGCCCCGCCCCCTGCATGCATCTATTGTTTCCCCCCAGAAGATCCCGGTGGGAAGCTTTTAAAAGTCAGCAACCCTGAAATAAATAGAGCAGGAGAATGGAGGAATGGCTGTGGATGTCCGTCATCCGGTCTCCATGCGCTCCTAATTGCGAGGAGAGAACACTCCCCTTGCACTTATGGCTTTCCACAAGTAGGAATGTCCGGGAGCCTCCTGAAATTCAGACATTGCTCCCAGAATCCGATGAGAGCAGGCAAATCCATAGCCTTACTAAAGATGGGCGGGGCTTGGTGATGTCATTTGTGTCATCAAGTCCCACCCCATCATAAATAACACTATGTATTACAGCATTGATAAACAGGGGGCGGGACTTCAGGCAGCTGTTTGCATTAAATTACATCATCAAGCCCCTCCTCATGGTACCAGCTCTTTCTCCCCTTCAAGATCTTGCAGAGCCTGGGAATCCATTTAAAGTCAGCAACTATGCATGCATGTCAAGGGTTACCTTTTGCATGCACATGACATGTTAAAAATAAACTTATAACTATATAAACACAGAAAAATAATGCAAATGCAGCATACATTATTACACAACTTTATGTTCTATCTTTGAAGCTGACATCTGTAGCTAAAAATAAATAAAATAGCTAAATCAAACATCACTTAAGTGAGTTTTCTCCCAGGAAATAATGAATGGTAAGTCTCCTGTTGTTATAGTAGCAGTTTACAATGCAGTAGTGAGGTGTAATCTTGGAGTCTTGGCTGTTGTGTCTCAACAGAACTGAACAAGTAGGAATTTAAAAGGCTGATGAAAAAAAAGAGAGAGAGAGAGAGAAGGGTGTGTTCAGTATCAGTAAAAATCTCTGCTGTCAGTGAGCGATAACAGACAGTCCTGTGCTGGTCCCCTTTCCCTGTAGTCTAGTTTAACCCCTGCTCAGAGGTAAGCCAGGGGAGGAGGAGGTAGGGTTTGGAAAGGGAGGAGAGAGAGAAGCCAAGTATTGTGAAGAGGTTGGAGGAAATGAGACATCAGACTCCAGGCTTTCTAGCAAATGTTTCTGGTTATACTTGTAGCTGAACTGTGTGTGTGTGTCTGGGAACACTCAGCCTATTAGTGCAGAGTAAACTGCAGTGTGAGTATTGGCTGCTGCCTCTGTGTTGGACTGTTTTAATTTTAAACAGTCCCTCCAGATCTTCATTCATTGAGGGAAAACGTGGATCACTATTAATGCATTGAGAATTCACCGAGCAGGCGTTTGGAATTACCTGCAGGAACGTGGATAAGCTTTGTGGCTATTGTTGCGGAAGATTGGCGACGTTTCTTTACTTGCAACTTTGCAGAGTTTGGACACAAGAGAGCCTGTGCGAAAGGTAGGACACAGTGACTGTATTCTTAAGAGGTTCTGCTATGTGCCTTGTGATCATGCCGAGCTACTTGTTTAATAGTAATCAAAAGGTCAGTTAAAAACTCCTGTAAGTATGTAATTCTGTGCTCATTGATTATACTGTAGTTGTAAAATATGGGGCACGTGCAAACTTAGATCTCTGAAACACTGTAATTTTTTTAAATACCCAGTTTTTCCAGCCTCATAATGAAGGGGTGAGTGCAAGTACTTCTATTTTATTCATTGTCTACCCCTTGAATTTAACCAGTTGTGTCCCAGGTGAAAGCCACATTAATGCCTCCACCTGAATCTATCAGCCATAACTTTGCAGCATAAGTGGGCATTTGCCCTATGCTTTCTATCCATAGGGGCTTTTGTAACCAGTCTTGCAGTCATCGCCAACACATACTGTACTTTTTATATATTTGCTCTGGCATTCGCTCTGTTTACCTGGCCTGAAAATATAATATTCTTGGACAGAGTAATAAAAAGAGTTATTCCTGATAAGGTAGATGCAGAGTAAACATTAAGGATGCTTGCTGCATAGAGTATCTTAGTAGGATACTTCTTCCATTCACCCCCAGCCATAGATGTTATTGAGAGACCTGTGGTATGCATTGTGTTACGCAGATTCCCTCTAATGTGTACTTTACCCAGTAATCTCATTGAGGATTGTTTAGACCTCTCAGCCAGAGGTGGCTTCTTGTTTCAACATTGCAATATATATATATATTAAAACTATCCTGTGAAAGAAGGCCCTGTGTGCTTACTAATCCATCTAAACATGTAGGGCTTGGAGCAGAGAAGGGATGAAAGAAGCTTTCAATATATAAAGGGGTTTTTAGCCAGGTACAGGAGGGAAGCGTTCTTCCAAAGGAAGAGGGCAGCACTGACACTAGAGGGTGGTAGGATTAGAGGAAATATGAAAGGGTAGTTGATAAGAGAATAGGCTCCCTTCAGAGGTGTTAGAGGCTAACAGAAAAACATAAGGATGGACGGGAGTGAACTCCCGCTGTCACTTTCCTCTCTTGTGCGGGCTTTATGGCAGTCGCGTATGGATCAGCGGTCTGTACGACCATGGCCGTAACTAGATGGTGTGCTCTAGGGGGCGGCTGCCCCGGATGCAACACTTAAGGGGGCACCAGAAAGTTCATATTTATGGTTAAATTAGCTTGGAATTCAGGAACAGGGGGCACCATGTTTCCTTTTTGCCCCTGGCGCTGACATTTCTAGTTATGGTTCTGTGTATGACCACTGATCCGTATGTATCTCCAAAACCAAGCCCCTACTGAAAACTCACCATCTCCCCCCCATCCATCTTTTGTAATTGGGGCAGAGGGGAAGAACTGCCCCATCGGACAGAACTCCTATCATAAAAGATGATGCACTTTTCACAAGTCCGGATCAGAAGTCTTAAGGTAGAAATCTACACTTGGAATCCGTTGCGAGAGTCTGGATACAGTAAGGATCCGGCATACGAGCTGGATTTGGTCCGATAACCTAAATCTTAAATGAGCAAATAGGGTCTGAGATCATCATTGGTTTAAAAATCTAAATAAGGACTGTCTTGATAAACGGTTCTTATTTGCCATCAAAGACTCCATTTCCAGTGGTGTATCATTGCACATTCACCAATGCTATCGTTACTGAATATTCACAATGGGCTGGATCCAGACTTAAGTAAGTGCTTGAAATTAGTTACTCCTGAGCTAAACCATGTTGATTGCAGGGGAGTCATATTTCATCTGTTGCAAACAGTATTAGAGTTGAGAGGTGATGTTTCCTATCCCAAGTCTAAAGAACGGTGTGATAGTAAAGCTGGTCAGTATCTGTGTGCAGTAAGCAATTCAAAGAAATATCCCTGCATGCAAAGACTACAATTAACTTGACTCCCCCTGCAATCAACATGGTTTAGCCCAGGAGTAGCTAATTTCAAGCACTTACTTAAGTCTGGATTGAGCTCAATGTGTATGCCCCCATAACAGACAGATGACCAGCTTATTGCCCTATTGAGTTTGCTCAATAAATGACCTTATGTCATATATAAACCCAATGCTATAATGTGATGCGTTCTAATTTATGTGGAGTGATATGGAATCTGAGTTTATAGGAAGTTCTAGACCACAAAACCGGAAACCATCTTCCATGAAAATAGAGAATGATTCTACACCTTGCGTATTCTGATTCCCCATTCAGACTGCCCAGTGAATTTTATGGAAGTACCTGATATGACTGCCGGATACGATGATTGGATTGCATTTGGGAAGTATTTGCCATTTTGGAAATTGCTATTTAGAAAGTGAAACTGCCGACAGCATAATGTCAGCTGCATTAGACAGGATGCCGAAAGGCTGAATTTCATTAACCTGACATTAACTATCTCCGGGATACCTGCTTTGATACTTGCTGTTCCCGGGACTCGTGCAAAGCCCTCTGCTGTGCTTCCCTGGTTACTGGTTAAAATTAGGAATTAGGGTTAGGATTAGGGATAAGGGACCGTATTCAGAGATCCGTCTTGCGATCGGGCCGCAAATATACGCACGGACGGAGCAAGTTACACCCACCAAAAACCCCAGTCACTCCCCTTGCTTTCCCTGTTCTCTCAGAGACTTCCGCCTTCATAGACTGCCATTAACTATCCGCACTCACTTCCGAGCGTATGTGTCTTCCGTGCATATAATTGCGTCCTTATATGTGTAAGCGCGAACACTTTCCATCATTTAAATTCCTCCCCCCCCATGCATATATTTCTGTCGGACTTAGGTGCGGATTTTTCAATACCCGTTTCACAAGACCGTCCCTTAGGCACTTCCGTGAGTATCATCTACGTTAACAGCGTATAAAAGTTACTACGATCCGATCCTAAAATTACGGACAGAACTTTTGTCAAAAACGGATTTCTGAATAGGGCCCAGGAGCAGGATTCCTGTGATGCCAAACGCACATGTGGTCATGACAATATTCCATTGGACAGCTGTCGCGGTAACGATTCTGTCTAACTGAAAAATGTCAATCAGTGAACGCTGCCGGCATGTAAACTGCTGGAAATTAGATCACTGGACCGGCAAACCACACCCATTGCATACCATATTGTATCGTATGGTATATGTTACCTATACGTGCAATGGGCCAGATCCAGAGCTAAGTGCAATTTAAGTACGATCATGTAACTTATTTACACTATCATAAGTACTATGCACTCCCCTCGATCGTAATTTAGCTGTTTATGACTACCAAAACCCTACCTTAACTTCTCCAAGCTTAACCGCGCTCGTACGTAGCGTCCTGATGGTTGTAACTTCTTAACCCTGCCCATACTGTACAATTTAAATGCCTCCATTGCGTAATTTCGGCTAGCGTATGGTGGTCACACCCCTTCATACGTATTTACGAAATAGTTACTACCGACCAGAGTTACCATGCGTAACATCTGCCGTACATATCTCTTCGTTACATGGATTGCGTCTATGCGGTCTTTAAGACTGCATATACGCAATCTACGTAATGAAAAGTTACGTAGATTACGTAAAAAATGTACTATGCATGCGCAGTAGCAAAAAACAGTAAACTACGGATGCATATGCTATACGTCTGGTAGTGTTAATGTGGGCCACAATGATAATCAGTAACAGGCTGAATATGAACCCCTCTAAATAAACTTGATTTTACATAAGATTTCTATTTATTAGAGAAACTCATGTTGTTTTCTTGGGAAATACAATTTGCATCAATTTGACGTTTACTGACGTTATGCGTCTCGTGGCTGTTCAAGATCTGTACATGAAGTGTTCATAGTTCTCTTCTCACAAGACTGTGCCTCTGAATGCAGTCTCATGTCTTTGATTTGTTTGTGTTAATGGGCTGGTGTTCAAGGCAAGTAGGAATATGAATTACTTTTTGTTCTTTACCACGTGGGTTGGGACTTAATAACCTTCAGGAGCTAGAAAACTTGTTGGTACACTCCAGGCAGTTCAGTGTGTTGTGTGTTCTCCTTCATCCCATCGTATTCGCACAGACCTGTCTCTTTTTCTAATGTGAGACCAGATATTATTTTTATGCTGTATTTCATTCTCAGTAACACCCTTCCACAAAATATTTCCTGGAATGTCAGGGAGACAAAGTAAAACTAGAGTTTTGGGCAAGACTCCTGTCATTCATTATAAACAAAGCCATTACTTTTATTTACTCAGTGGCCGATCCCAATGGCGTAGTGTATATACCTAAAACTATCTACGTTTTTCTGAGCACATGGTCAGAAAAAAAATGTGCATGGATCATCGCGCGAACCTAGGTCTAATTGGAAACGTTATTTAATGAATGGGTAAGTATGCTAAAATAATTTTTTGCCATACTTACCCATTCATTAATTCCGAAATCACCACCGCAGACCTGACAGGGCACTGCCCGCAGACCTGCCGCATCAAGGAGAGTGTTACAGGGTTAGCCTAAGGGTAGGGGAGGGCTAGGGTCAGGCTGCAGGGGAAGGGGAGTCTTAGGGTCAGGATGCGGGCAGGGGAGTCTTAGGGTCAGGCTGCAGGGGAGGGGAGTGTTAGTGTCAAGCTGTGGGGAGGGTTAGGGTCAGGCTGCGGGGAAGGGAGTCTTGGGGTTAGGCTGCAAGGAGGGGTGGGTTATGGTTAGGCTGTGGGGAATGGAGGGTTAGAGTTATGCAAGGGGAGGGGTAGTGTAGGATTAGGGAAAGGGTTGGGGTAAAATTTACAC
>WWET01002448.1:61784-76431 GCA_011038615.1 Limnodynastes dumerilii
TGTGGGGAGGGGAGTCTTAGGGTCAGGCTGCGGGGAGGGGAGTCTTGGGTTCAGGCTGTGGGATGGGAGTCTTGGGGTCAGGCTGCGGGATGGGAGTCTTGGGGTCAGGCTGTGGGGGAGGAGAGGGTTAGAGTTAGGGTAATGGAAGGGGAGGGTTAGGATTAGGTTAATGGAATGGGTAGGTTAGGATAATGGAAGGGGAGGGTTAGGGGAAGGATTAGAGTAAGGGTTGGGGTAACATTCATACATTCATACTTACCATTCGCCGCTCCATCTTCGTTCTTCCATTAAACGATTGCTTCTTCTCTGCAAGACAACTTGCTGGAAGAGAATGGTCCTTTTGAAAAAGGGCTGTTAGCAGCAGCGACCCACACCCAGTAGATCGATTATCATTCCCAGAATGAGGCATCTGATAGTTGGGCATTGAGCTTGCCGTGCTTACCTAGGGATCCAGAGCTGCACCCAACTTTTCACAGAGGCCACGATCCAGATCCTGGGTGCTGTACTTGTGCGCTGTAATGGACGGTTTGGTAAGTTCAATCCACATGCGCGAGTAAACGGGACATCAGGATGGGAGGTAAATAACGGCACGTGCAGGACGGGCACAAAGTAGCGATCTCTCTGCCGCTGCGTCTCCAGATACGCTCTGCACGGGCCGGGTTGTATAATGTGTGTGAAAGCGTTACACATTACCAATAGAAGGAAGCTGCAGTTGTGATGTTTGTGGTGTAAAGTGATGGAAGAATCCATGTACAGGAAAATATGTAAATATCATTTTTATTATGTTTTTGCTGGGCAGCAATGAAGCTGACGGGCACTGAATTAGCTTCTGAATGAGTGTCCTCTGACACTGCAGTGGGTGCGAATCTTCTAATGTAAACAGACCTATGTGTTCTGACCGAGATGGAGTGCTCGCTCTTACTGTCCCTCCACCCCGTCTCTCCCTCTAGATGCCACTCAGAGAGCAAGCCCCAGGAGCCAGGGTTGCGCTCTGATCTTAATGGGGCGTCCCTGCCGGCCCTTCAGTCCTGTGCGGGCACAGAAGCAAATCATGCAGAGAAACATCACACCAGCGGGCGTACACTCAGAACTGGATCTGGATCTGGGCCGGGGGTTTTAAAGGAGGTTTCCAATTATGCCCTCATTCTGTACATTATTAATATTATTATTCACAACTGCGTGTATTGGTAAGTTACTTAAAAGACCGCATGCTCGCAATCTATGTAACGAAACGCTACGTGTATAGCATAAATTATTTACTACGCGTGCGCATTAGCGGAGCACTTAGAAATTGGCACGTAACTTTCCAATACACCTAGTTGTGAATCCAGTCCGTTATTATTATTATTATTATTTACATTGCCAAACATCACATGCTTATTTTTACCCCTTTGACCTCAACAAATGCAGGAGCCGTACCCGAAATTCTTAACATTATGGAAGAGTTGAAAAGAGTAAGTAGCTGCTGGTTCGGCACTCGCTGTTACGGCAGCGCCACTGGTAAATAGCGGCTATTTAAGTATAGACAGGAATCAAAAGTAGGAAACATTTTATTACGGCACAGCTATAATGTCCAATGTTACTCTTCCTGAATTTAGGGTTCAGCTGCTGGTTAGTGTTAGGCTGCTGGTTACTTAGGCTGCTGGTTAGGTTAGGGTTAGGCTGCTGGTTAGGGTTAGGCTGCTGGTTAGGTTAGGATTAGGCTGTTGGTTAGGTTAGGGTTAGGCTGCTGGTTTGGGTTAGGCTGCTGGTCAGGTTAGGGTTAGGCTGCTGGTTAGGGTTAGGCTGCTGGTGAGGGTTATGTTGCTGGTTAAGGTTAGGCTGCTGGTTAGTCTGTTGAAAATAGTACTTGCCTCCACTGCAATATTTGAATAGAGAGCAGTCTCGGAAAAGACGTAGTCTGATTAAAAACTGCCGAATGATCCCCACAGTCACCCTTTTATTGCCAGGATGTTTTTCTGTTGAAAATGAGATCTTCGGAGTGATATACCGCGCCCTCTCAATATTTTTGCAGAATAAAGTGCAGCTTTTGTTTTTCTTTATGTTTCCTTTATTTTTTATTACACCCTCTGGGGCATTGAAATGTTTACAGATAATCCGCATGCTGTGTAGCCGCTGGTCAGACCTATGGCATATGGCTATTGTGGAAATGGAACGTAGAATAAACATAGATTTGGGAGCTGTGGTGTGGGGGATTTCTGCTGTAAATTAGTCAGCATTGTGATTGCTACAATCTGCCTGTGAGGAGGCCCCAAACGTTTCCTTCCTCTCGGCCGCAGCACACCTTTCCCTCATCTCATGTTACATCTATGAATAGTTGGGATCTCCTTCTCTATTCATGGCAGGCTCTTCCTACAAGCTCCCTTCTCCCTGCAGACATGTCTATAATAAGGCTCTTACACTATCTACCAAAGCCTTTGAACCAGTCAGTTCTACACTTGTCGGTTCATTTGGAGATAAGAAAAACTTCCTCTTGTAGGATGTCTCTGTGAGAACATAGTATTTATTGACAAACTGTCTTTTCTTCAGTGGATAAGACATCGAGACGGCTTAACCCTTGAACATACTGGAAATGACTATAGTGCTATCAGAAGCGGCAAAATAAAAAAACCTAATATCCCGAGACCGTATTCAGGGATCTGTTTTCACGTGGAGTTGCGTGCGTATTTTTAGGTACATTTTAACTTTTTTACGTAAGTTATGTAGAATATACGCTTTATGCATGGACATGTGAATCGCACTTGGGGACATATGTACGGATGGATGGGGTTGAAATACGTAAAGTGGGTGGAGGAGGCATTTAAATGAACGCTTGAGGGCGCGATGATAAAAAATCGTACACATGGAAGACATAGACGCACGTAAGTACACACTTCAAGATCAGAGTGGTCTATGGAGGTGTAAGTCTACGACTGCACGGCTGGGAGAGGGGAGTGTCGTGGGTGTTGGTGGGTGTTGCCTTGCTACGTGCGTGCGTAATAACGCGCACATAGTAAATGCGGATCTGTGAATACGGTCCACGGTCTGGAAACAGACTTCCAATTTTCCCTCAGCTTCTGTGGGTTTTGTTGGGATTGCCAGCGTTGGACCGGATCCAGACCGTACTTAGCATAGCAGAGGCCTACGTGTGCTCAGTGCCTTCCTTGATTGTGTGCACTCAACATGCACTCCCCTAAGACCCTTGTCAGAAAAGTTGTGACTCGGTACACATCTGCGGCACCCCGCCCCCTATATGACATCACCCGTGATATCACATATAGGTGGAGCACTGTGGACCTACATTAGCAGCGGTGCTTCCCTGTGCCCTGGCCCGCTAATGTGCTGTTCTCAGCAGAAAGTATCGAATGTAGGATACCAGCTAGTGCAGAGCTAAGGTAAGTATCGGCAGGTCCCATCTGTCTCCGGGTCCAGGACACAATAGTCCCAGCTGTCCCCCCCCCCTTCCCTTCCCTTCCCTTCCCGATGGTGGCCCTGCACTCCCTTCACATGTACGGAACTTTTACACACACATCCCTATGCGCGAGGGACTCGTTCATAATGTAGGATCATATGTAAGGGCTTACTGTACTATTTAAATACCATGAGTGCATGTTGTGTAGGTCGTGTGCATGGTGGGTCGTTATGCCCTGCTGTCAGAATGGGTTACTTTGCCTAACTTTCCGAAGTGTAACCACCATTCCCGCTCAAGCGCCATAGGTCACACTGGCTACTTACACGTGTTGATTGCATATGTACCCTGTGATATGAAAATTGTATTTATGGCCTGTTATGGTGTTCTTGTGCATGTATCAATTACATACATTCAGGCTTAAGAGGGTGGAACTTCTGACACCTTCTCAGGGCCAGATTAACAATGGAGTTAATGGAACTACAGTCCTAGGCCTCCATCTAAAAATAGGCCCCACACACTGCAGATCTGGCACTGCAGTATATAAGGATGAATGTAAGGGACTGACCTCCGCCTCCAAAGCAAAACCTTATAGCATGGGCCCTTGATCATTTTTAGTTCCAGGCACACGTGGCCCTCAGTCCGGCCCTGCACCTTCTGACACAGGGGCTGGGGTTATAAGTGGGCGTTCCTTCTTAGTGTTCAGTATAGGCATTTCCTCTCTGATCCAGACTGGCGTATTTCCATCATTTTTGTATGTATCATTCAGGAAAATTTCAGCAGAAAAGCCTTGAAAGTGGCAGGTGTCCGATGATATATTTGCAAATGTGTATAAGTAATACTTCTGCATTTTATGTTACAAATCGCATAGCCGGTTAGCTACTTGATAATGGCAGTGAGCTGCAGAATTTTTATTTTTTATTTTTTGCTTCTGCCTTTTATAAACCTTTTTATTAAGCTACAAAATAATTTGACCAACCTCCATTTTGTGTAACATCAGGACTAAAACCACCCAGAATGGTGCCACCCAAGAGCACTCCAGTATGGAAGGTATCACAATCACAGCTTATAGAGAAGTAGGGTCCCTACAGTCACTCTCTGATCAGTGACCACAATGTGTTCTGCTCTGTTGTGCATTTGCTGAAAGTCGTCGCATACCTTCCAACATGACCCATTCCATTAGGTACAAAATACTCTGCTCCTCAGTTTCCAACTGTCAGTTACTACCTTTGTTGAAGAGACAAATAGTTTTTTAAATATCAGTTATTAATTTAAACCAGGTGAGTGACAGTTGGAAACTCAGGAGTGGATTAAATTGTACCTAATGGAATGGGTCATGTTGGAGGGTCTGTCATCGTGCATGTTAGAAGAAAAGAATCAGTGCCCGATTCAATTAGCTTTGCACACCGCATTATTTGCAGTGTGAAGCTAATCCTGCAACTTTATTTTGTGAATTTTTATGCGCACCCCATAGAGGATACCGTAATAGAAGGGAAAAAGCGCACCACAAGCTTTTTTCCATCTTCGTGGCCCTTAAATTTCAAAAGGACATTGCCAGCAGCGACAGAGTTTCATCCTATTTAACATTGTTCCCATTTTAGTTATACCATAGACCAGTGCTCCTCAACCTTTTCTCACCCTCAGCACACCTAAGCCCTTCCCAGAATTCCGCGGCACACCAAAAACAAAATATACAAAAAAAGCAGGAATTATAAAGTACATACACAGATATTACATTATTTTTTATTTGAAAAATAAAAAAATAGCAGCTAATAACTTTTTTTTCTTATAACTAATTTACCTATGTTAGTCCCCATCATGTGTCTCCAGCCTCCCTAGTAGTTCCCAATCATGTGTCTGCAGCCTCTCCAGTATAACCAATCGTGTGTCTTTAGCTCTCCAGTATTCCACATTCATGTATCTGCAAGGTCTTCCAGTGCTTTTTCTCCTGTTGGAGGCATTGCACCGCGGCACATTTGGCAACATACCGTGGCACACTGGTGTGCCATGGCACACTGGTTGAGGAGCACTGCCATAGACCAGCAAACACTCTTCCCCATCAGTATAATGACCTCACCATTCATTCTTTAAGTGGATAGCTCCTAAACTCACCAAGAGCCTTTACCTATGCTTGATTATTTAACCCTACACTCCCTTGCACAGTGATTCCACACCAAGGTAGTGCACTGTTTGACTCATAATAGTGGACCGCATCCAGTGTTCCAAAAAGAGGTGTTTTCCGATCGTTAGTTCTGAGACTGAGCCGCACTGGGTTTAATGCATGGATCTGATTCTGTGAGATCCAGACATTTGTATTATTTTTGTTTCCAAGAGGTTCCAAATGGTGGGGCCGGGGCGAGCACTAGTGTGAGTGGGGGAAGACATGGTCATTTTACAGTACAGATGTTCCCGGTGCACACTGCCCATCTGTCCTCATTTTAAGTGAATCAGAAGATTTACGGTAGGGGGTCTTGGGATGGAACACCGTGGGAGCAAGGGAATTTGCTTTGTCATCACTCACATGCAAATAAGGATGGGTGGGGGTCCCCTATCTTAAAGAGTAAAAGCAAACAATCCCCAGAACATCGGAACATTCGGTGCTCCAAATGGTAAATATCAAATCTAACCCCAACCCTTTCCTTAATCCTAGTCTAATCCTCACCTTCTATTACCCTAGCCCTCCCTTCCCTGCAGTCTGACCCTAACCCTCCCTTCCCCGCAGCCTGGCCCTAACCCTCCCTTCCTTGCAGTCTGACCCTAACCCTCCCTTCCCCGCAGCCTGGCCCTAACCCTCCCTTCCCCGCAGCCTGGCTCTAACCCTCCCTTCCCCGCAGTCTGACCCTAACCCTCCCTTCCTCGCAGCCTGATCCTAACCCTCACCCTCCCCTTCCATAGCCCTAACCCAAACCCTTCGTTCCCCAGAGCCTAACCCTAACCCTCCCCCTAACACTAAAAGTCCCAAGAGAGGTTACTCACCTCTCCGGTGGTGTCTGCGAAGGGTGCGTTAGGCCCGGCGTACAGCACTTCAGAAAATAAATGGGTGATTTTGCCAATCGGCATACTCACTCATTCAGAAAAAAAAAATGTAATATGGCTGCCTATTCAAAATAAAGCCGAAAAGAACTTTCAGCTGTCTCTATTTCCGAAAGACAGCCATCGTGCCGTGGACTCCCACTGATAAGGATACAGCGGGGGGGATCCGGTATCAGATTCCTGCTAGCTCTGCACGCTGAGGTCTGGATCCAGTCCGGTATTCTTATGCTCCTCACTGTTTGCATACTGCTCGGTAAGACTACCAGAATCTGAAAGATGACATTGAATAATGGTGACGTTACATCACAGTGACGCTATATACTGCACATAAAAGCAGTGCTCGGATTCCAGCTCCTCTTTATGACAGTGATGTCTGTGTGATACAGGGACATCCTGGGACACGTGGGATGAGACGTTTGGCATGGGAGCGATGTCCAATGACCCGAGGCTTTAATACTGCATGAAAATTGACCTCTATATTTAACTGTAAATGTTCCTTCCTGATTCACAACTGCGACCATTTATTATACCTCACAGTGATCAGCTCGCTTGAGTAATTAGGGCAACCACAATTCACCTTTTAAGAGTCTGTAATTATTACCGCGGGTAACATGAAATTGTAAATCAAGTAAGTCATTGTCTGGGAATATTGCCTTTTCCATTTAGCTGCAATGTTTCTCTTTGATCTCTTTGCAATGTCACCATGTACTGGTTTCTTGAGTATAAAGCACTTTGTGAAGTGTAAAATAGGATTCTATAATGGAGCCATTTAATGGACCTCTGACCACCAACATAGATTCAAATATATGGCAAAGTTTAAGACGTTTAAACTGTAACATTAAACAGTAAAGATATTTCCTCTATCTTGCCAGCAGTGTCATAATAAGTCTTCAGCATCATAACAAATTAATATTAATGGAAATAAGGGATCTGATTCACACATCAGAATGCTTTAAGAAATCCCTTGTGTATCCGCAATATAATCTCCCTCCCACACCACTCCCCCCCTTTTATAAGACCCTAAGACATCTAAGAGTGCCATAGGGATTCCTTAACTTCCCATGCGTATTTTCCTTCTTAAGAAGAGGTTCCTTCACCGCGCCCTCATTTAAATATCCCCCCCAAAAGTCACGAGGCGCACGCCTCTTCTTTCTTAAAATACTACGTGCGGTCTTTAAAGAGTTGAAGTTCGTCCCCAAGTACTACATACGTTGCGTAGTCACTATGGCTACACGTGCGCAGTGCTAAAATTCTTACAAATACGCACCTAAAAAGCAGCAGCTTCTTAGGTGGGATTCAGGTCCTCAGTCTTTAGGGCTGTTGGCCCCGCCCTGTGTGTATGCGCCAATCCTCAAAAGTGCATTTCAGTCGTGGTCAGGGCTGCCGTCAGAAATTATGGGTGCCCGGGACACATCAGCAGGTCCCCCCTGCCCTCTATGTGATGCCAACTGTGAAGCTGTTTGTTTTTTTTTTTGTTTGAGGCGATTCTGGCGTCCGTATTGTTTGCGTTTTTTCCGACGACGGGGTGTGTTTATAGTACGAAGTTAGTACAGACGCTGGAGTTAAGGAATGTAGGCGGGGGGAGCCATTTAAATTGTACAGTATGGGCGTGCTTAGGCCGCTACGACCAGCGCGCCGCTACGAAAATACGTACGAACACATGGAAAAGTTAGGGTAGGGTTCGGCAGGCGTATGGAAGCTAAACTAGGTACGAGCAAGGGGAGTGCCTATTGCCGTGCATCGGTGGTACGTTCGGCGATAATACGCTACGCACACCAGCGTAGGTCTGGATCAGGCCCAATGTAACAAGCTGTGGTTTTGACATTTTACTTCCAGTATGATGACAGGCATTTTACTTCATTATTACTGGACTATCATAGGATGAATTTGCATGATAATATACTGAATCAGTATTTTGTATTCATCTACAATACATCAGTGTTACTTAAATTAAGACAATATAATTTATATTGTTGTAAACAAATACAGACAAAAACAGTAAATGTATTATTATTATTATTATTTTTATTATTATTAATAATGCTTATTTATATAGCACCACAAATTGACCACAGTATTGTCCTTAATACACATACACACACACACATATATACACACACACACATATATATACACACTCACACACACACTAACACACATATATATACACACACACACTCACACACATATATACACACACACACACACATACATACTCACACACACATATATACACTCACACACATATATACACTCACACACACACACACACACACACATATACACACAAACATAACACACACACACACATATATACACACACACGCTCACACAAATTAGGGTAAATTTAGACATCACTTTTCTCATACTTTGACAACCTGCACTTAAGCTGTATTATGCACATTATTTAGATCCATTGTGTAGTCTATTAGTTTGTATACACAACCATTGATTATACTTATACTTACTGATCATTTAAAGCAAAACAAATATTACAAAGAAATAGGACCTATATTCCTTTATTAGACCTTTAAAATTCCAATCCTGGCGTCTGTCACAGCTTCTTGCTGAGCTTCCGGCTGGTCAGTAATAAGCTATCTGGCGTGTGTCTGGAAGGGAGGAAGGCATTCGGTTTGACACTTGGGCTACAGATCAACTATTGACCATATACTGTATTAGTGGGGTTGTCATCCACACTCACTGGAAAGAGAGAGGCTGTAGCCTGTAGCCATATTCATATACATAAAGTCTTTGTTTTGAACTTGTGACATCATTGAAAGACACTGATATTCCTCAGTCGCCCGTGTTTAGGCAAATGATAAATTGCATTCTTGTGATTATTGGTTCTCTTTAATTTCATTTCCTTGCTCTGTCAGTAGTTGGTTTGTGTTCATGGATATTTCACATCATCACTAACCTACTTAGCCTTCAACTACAAATACGCTGAAAATGAAATAAGATAACTCTATTATACATTTTGCTTTATGCCGGCTGGCTGGTTGGGATGGAACCAGGCTGTGCAGCTGCCCTCTGAGACACAGAGACCAGGCACCAGGCCAACTCTCTGCACTTATAATGGAAAACTCCACTTGGTTCAGGATTTTTTTCACCATTTCTTAGTTCATTTTTTTCACGTTACTTTTGTTACAAGAATTTCAATGAAGGATTGTTCACCACTATACAATACGCCTTCACTGTATCTTCATACTTACCCCACTCGTGTAATTGCATCCCGCCATCGGAATTACTCCCAGGATGGAACGCAGAGTATTCAGATCCAGGTAATGCGGCACTTGATCAAGCGTTTTAGCCAATGAGGACTTTTCCCAATTCTAGTGATCTGAAACGCCCCCTTTTTAAAAGTCTGAATGTGATCCAGTATAGTGTGTATGCTGCACCAATATGTCAGAACACAGACAAAATGGTCCAGAACCACTTCCGCCTAATGATCACAGTTGCCGCCTAGCCGGCAAATCTCTGTGTTCGAGACCGTGATTTAATGTAAATCGCTAAGGATGGGCAGGAATTCATGACATAAATTAACCCTTTAAATGGCGCGTTAATTGCCGCTGAGAATGAAATAGGACACAGTTTCCAAATTCTGTCATACCGCAATGACTGGAACTGAATCAACATCAGGGAGATTGCCCAATAATTCAGGGAGTCAGGGAGATCTCCCACTCTTCAAGGAGTCTCCCTGATAGGTAGGGAGACTTGGCAACTCAGGCTCTCTATCGTTTCCTCTTGGAGATCTCGGAGGGAAGGAAGAGATGCCGGTATGAGAGCAGGGCTAAATCACACAATTTATGCAAATCATGTCATTAAGGCCCGTCCCTGTCAGTCACTACTGTCATTCCCGGTATCCCGGGGCCATGGTTTCGTGCAAACCCCCTGAGAAGCAACACTACTTTTCCTAGTTTTGGGACTGGCTGGGACTTGATGATGCAATTTGCATTGTCAAACCTCACCCTCACCCTAGAAATACTCTCAAAATTGTCATTGGCGGTCGAGACGCAATTTGCATATATTGAGTCATCAAGTCCCGCCTCCATGAAGGCATCTATTTCTCTCCCGAATAGAAGCAATGAAAATCAGGCAATCCTGTTGGGCGGGGCTTAATGCCAAAAATCCTGTCAAGTCCCGCCCATCCCTAGTAACACTAGGGATTACTTTAATAAGAGGCAAGGGAAGGGACTTGCAGGAGATTTACCGTCTCTCCCGGTATACCAGTAAAACTGCCTGAAGTTTGGAGTAGTCGCAACTGTGGGTTAAACAAATAAAAAAATAAAAAAAGGGGGACTAATGGATCAATGTTGTGGCGCCAAGCATTCTACTTAAAATAAAAACTAATAATTTATAAAAAATAAAAAAAATTGACATAAAACAATAAATGTTTGGAATCTGCTTCACATAATAACAGATTCAATACTGTTCTCTCAATATGAACTGTTAGAAGTCCTGTTTCAGCTACTGGCCTGAGGCGAGAGCTCTCTGCGATCTGTCCTAACCTGGCCCTTGCAGTGCTGGGAAAATGACAAGTGAAGAAGTCCATTAATAAAAGCCTGGACAGCGCTTAGTCAATAATCTGCTGTGCTCACTGTCCTGTGCACCAATCTGTTTACACAGAGCCATTTGTTTAACAGTCCGGGGAGCAGTCAGCTATTGAGAATTATGATAACAAAGCAATCTCCAGTCTTGTGTAATACACAAATTCACTGTAGTTTCAGACAAAGCCTGGCTCCATCTATTGATCTCATTATCTAACCACAAATATTTTATTACCTTTTGTGCAAGGTTGTTGTCATGACAATTTGCCCCATGTATCTTGATTTCTTGGTTACAAAAATATGATTGCATCTGGTATTCGTTTTACCACAGCTGTAGTGTTTTATTTACTGCTGTAAAAATGACAGATACAGGTAAAGAGTTCATACTCTCAGTAAGAAGCTATCTCCTGTTAGACAGAGGCAGTAATTTAAACCATACTTGCCATATATTTAGCATTATCCCCTGAATGTTCCCGGAGTAGACATGCCAGTAGGTCCAGAGAGAAGGGTGAAGCCTTGCTCTTCCATGATCTGTATTGCAAAAGATCATCTAGCGGCTGGAATCATCTTGCCGCAGCGGTTTCCCGCACAACAGCGCCGTTCCTGTGACTCCTGGGGATCCAAAGATTCCAACGGCGACAGGTAAGTTTTCATCCTATCCCTAACTATCCTGTTCTCACAACCTAGCCTTAACCTTCCACTAACCCTAACCGTCAATTTTCCACAGCTTAACCCTAACCTTTCCCTCTCCGCAGCCTGGCACTAACTTTCTCTTCTCCAAGCCTATTAACTCCCCCCTTCTTGCAGCCCAACCGTAACCTTTCCCTCTCTGATGCCTAACACTGACTTTCTCTTCTCCCAGCCTAACCTTAACTCTCCCTTTCTTGCAGCCTAACCCTAACCTTTTCTTCTGTGCAGCCTAACATTAACTATCCCCTTCTTGCAGCCTAACCCTAACCTTTTCTTTTCTGCAGCCTAACTTTAATCCTCCCCTTCTTGCAGCCTAACCCTATCCTTCCCCTCTCCGCAGCCTAACCCTAACTTTTCCCTTCTAGAAGCCTAACACTAATGGCACATGGAATAGACGTGGCACCAGTTCTAAATAAAAATATGCTTTGTTAAAAAAGTGTTGACTGTATCCTAAGCTGTATCAGTGTCGATATAGGGATTGATGCAGCGAAAAACTGCTTCCCCAGGGAGTACTGGGTGATATAGGAAATAAATGGTGATGTGGCACCATATCCCCAACCCACCATCAATCAGCACCCCTTTCATCAGGTAGTGGGAGTGTGTTGCCATGGATGACATAATTTGCAAGGAATTACTTTATCAGAGACATGGCAGCAGAATAGGCAGGTATGAAGGAATGAGTTCCAGTTACCTACACAAAATGATCCCGAGCGATTTTACGCTAGCTGCTAGGTCATCTCGGCTGTTCGTACGTTCTGTGCATGCGCAAGGCAGATGTTATGACACGCAACTTGGGGCGGCCGTAACACTGTAGTAACTACGTACGAAGCGGCGTGCCAAAAATACGCTGGCCATAACTACGCTTGAACTACGCACTGGAGGCGGGGTGAGGCATTTAAATCGTACAGTATGGGCTGGGATAGGCAGTTACGTCCGTCAGGACGCTACGTACATGCGAAGTTACGCTTTGATAAGTTGAGGAAGGGTTTGGCAAGCGTAAAACGGCAAAAGTCTGTCTGTCTGAAGGGAGTGCCTAGAGGAGTGCATAGTACTTAAGATAGCGTAAAAACGCTACGCTAACAAACGTGACACGCACGTAGGTCTGGATCTGGCCCATAGTCCCCTGACTATCAGGGGTTCTTCAGTTCTTCAGCGTGTCATCTCCCTGACTCCCTGAAGTGTTGGCAATCTTCCTGATGCTGATCAGTTCAAAAAGTCATTGCGGTACGGTGAAGTTGTGTCCTGTTTCCCTGCCTTGAGGCCTATGGAGATGTTCTGTAGCATTGGAGCGATATACACACAGAAGAGAATATTTAATAAATAAAATCTAAATAAACCTTAGTTACGGGATGTATTGTAAGTGTCCGCGCGCCATGCAGCTAGACAAATAAACCGGTTATTATTAAAGAAACAGGATCAGCTGCAGCAGAAGAGCCATCCCGGATCCTCCTGAGACAGAAAGTCTTGTTTTGGTTTATTTATTCTCAGCAGAGAGTATTATTGTGTTACCTCCGCACTCAGGTATTTGCCAATTTCATGGATTCTGTTTATTTATCTGGTACTAAATCCCCTGGTGTGGTTTCGTTTTTGTTTGGTGAGCATTCACTCCGAGCTTCTGCGAGTATGAGGCGATATATAACGTCGGCTTAGTCGCTAGCTGGATATTTCTATTCTGGAAAATAAAGTCTAGATTTATTGCAGTGGGATTTGTGTCAAGTTTCTATTACAAGTAAACCAGGATCTATTGCTAGTTTCCATCTTGAATAGCAGTGATTTGGGAACTGATCTAAACTTAAGTGTGTTTTCTGCTAAAGGGGCTGATCCAGAGTTACACTCACACCTTTTATAAGTGTAAGTGTAGACCTGAGCAATACCATGTTGAACTGCAAGGGGGGGGGGCAAATTTATATTGTGAAAGCAGAATTGGAATTGAGAGGTGACGTTTCTTAACTCAACTCTATTTTATAGATTAAACATAAAGTTATACAGTATGTGAGTTCTATGTGCAAAAGTAAAGTATTTTCCCTGCATGCTAAGGAATTAAAATGATTTAGCACCCCCCTTACTTTGCCAAATGGTTTAGCCGAGCTGTACACTTGTTTTGCCTGTTTTGCCCTTACTCCAAAACTCTGAATCAGCGCCAAAGTCCGCCCACAAGAGACTAATGCCCTTCCACGTGACTTCTGTATTCATAATCCTTACCTTTTCCACTTGTATCGCTGTGTGTGCGGAACGCTAGTCTGCAACTAATTTACTTTCCAGCATGTTTTTGGTATGTGGGAGAACATACAAACTCTACACAGATAATGCCTTGTCTGGGAATCGAACTCATGACATCAGCGCTGTGAGACACAAGTACTACTCACTGAGCCACCGTGCTATCCGTGAGGCAGCAAGAGGATGGTTGCAACGGTTCCAGAAACAAAGGCCCTGATTCGAACCTTTGATTTCTGTACATTACGTACGGAGTTCAGCATAAAAATGTTATCGCGCATGCGCCGTCCTTTTATTTCCGTAATGGAGTTCAGTCGACCAATGCTGCACTCCATACGGATCAGAGCCCATTGCATGGGGGCTGTGCCCAACCCTCATGTATAGGAGATATGCATAATGCATGCAATCGTACAGTAAGAGCTTGGCTAAGCCCTTACGTAGAATTCGGCATCCCGCATGGAAGGGTTTCCGTGCTGAATACTAAGGATACGGGTCCTGCGTGCGGATTCCTACAATCGGACCTCTGAATCACAGAATCTGTATGATAACCTCTGCGCCGGAGGCTACTGTACGAGTATCCTTCTAAATGTGAATCTGGTCCAAAGATTTTAGGCACATTTATTTTCCCCCCACATCAATATAGTGTGTGTGCTGTCCTTATGGAACACTGTATAGGCTATAGGGGCTCCACAATGGAACTTAAAGACCTTTGAGTCCTAGGGCCTGATCCAGACCTACGACCGCAATCGCCCGCGAGCGTAGCGAACGTTCGCCC
>WWET01002448.1:81925-95333 GCA_011038615.1 Limnodynastes dumerilii
GGGGAGAGCTTAGGCTAGGCTAGGGAGTGGGTTGGGAGAAACTCACATTTTGGAGCATCCTATTCAGTGCTCTGGGGATTAATTGCTATGCCTCATCGGGGCATAAGTAATCGATATCCCAACTGGTTCGGAACTGGATGAGAGTGAACAGCCCTTTTGAAATAGGGAACCACACTCTGCACCAGAACCCCATTTGCTGAACCCCCACTGCCAGGGCCGGATTGAGGGCCATGTGGGCCTGGGGCTGAAAATTATCAAGGGCCCATGTGCTCTGGGGATTAATTGCTATGCCTCATCGGGGCATAAGTAATCGATATCCCAGCTGGTTCGGAACTGGATGAGAGTGAACAGCCCTTTCGAAATAGGGAACCACACTCTGCACCAGAACCCCATTTGCTGAACCCCCACTGCCAGGGCCGGATTGAGGGCCATGTGGGCCTGGGGCTGAAAATTATCAAGGGCCCATACTATATAGTATTCTTTGGAGAAAGATATCAGTCCCTGACATTCATCCTTATGCACTGCAGATGGAGGCCTGGGGCTGTAGTCCCATTAGCGCCATTGATAATCTGGCCCTGCCCACTGCTACCGCCACAAGATGCTCTGTCTGAAAAGAAAAGGGATAAAAAAACAGAAAAACCATAAACTTTAAAGGGAGGGAGGGAGAAACTTTTCCTGAAGAGACCTGTGAACTGCCCCTTTATAACCTGTGGAAAACCCCTCCCCAGCTCTAACTCCCCCCATTCCATTCCATCTAACTAAGCAAACCTAGCAATAACTAGTAACCCTGCTGCACCATGCTTATGTGGAGCACCTGCCTGCTGTTTATGTCCCTGCGGTCCTATGGGGTTCTTGGTTCTTTATTCATTTGCAAAAGTTGGCAGCCGCGCCCTCCATCCATAACTAAACAGAGGCTGTTTTTTGGGTTTAAAATCTTGAAAGACGTTAAGGGTGAAGCGGGATCTCAGTGGGAGTCCAGTGATGTGGTTATGATTTGGTTCATGGTTCTGGAAGCAGTGCACAGCCTGCAAACATAAGTAACAGATACTACCACATCTAAGAAAAGAAATCTCGTAAAACAACAAAAACATTTAAGCCCAACACGGCTTCATATTTCTCTAATAAAATGCCTGCAAATTTTCAGGGGGAAAAAAGTGGCCCAAGTTCTACATAGTGCGATACGCATTAGGCCGGTCAGAGTGAATTTCCTTCTCCACCGCATCTTAAATTCATCAAAGACGATATAATAAAACAGTGTAATATAATGCAGTATGTGAATATGTGTAGTTTTATGCCGATTGTATGTTTCATATGTTTGTCTTTTCATGTTTTTCAGTTAAAAATAATCACAAACAATATTGACCGTATTCACACCTAAGAATGAGTTAGATGCGGACAGAACTGCACTCAGTGGCGTATCTACCATGGGTGCAGAGTGTGCAGTGCACATGGGCCCCTGCAGAAAAGGGAGCCACCCGTGGCAATCAACCTGCACCCTCCAAATGGAGGCTCCTACCTATATCTATACACACGGTGACGGTCCCCACCAGCCTACCGTTACCAACAGTGCACTGCGCGCGGGCGTCACGTGGGAAAGTCAGGCGTGCGTGCACTGCGTGGCCTCACACTCCTCTTCTGTTTGCAGAGCATGAGGCTGTGCAGTGCACGCATTCCTGACATCCCCAAGTGATGCCCGCATGCAGTGCACTGTTGGGAACGGTAGGCTGGTCGGGACCATCACCGTGTGCATAGATATTGATGGGGTTGGGAGGAAGAAGAGGGGGGGGCCTGTCTGGGGGCCCCTGACTGCACCTAACTCACTTGTGCAGCCCCTACCCTTCCCCCCGTTTTTATGTAGCTTATGGCACTTATGAGTGCCATAGGGCTACCTTATCCTACCGTGTGTAGTTTCCTTCTTAAGAAGAAAACTATGCATGGAAAATGCCTCTCCCTCCCTTCCCTCCCCTCTCCCACTTCTAACTAAACACCCCCCGAGGCGACATTAGCACCAAACCACTCCCTGCCTCTCCCTGCCTTCCCCCGCCCTCCCCTCTCCCACTTCTAACTAAACACTCCTTGAGGCGGCATTAGCACTAAACTACACCCTGCCTCTCCCTATGCACAGAGAATGCCCCTCCCACTGTCCTCCCCCCAACCTCCCCGGCTAATCTAAATCCCCCCCTCCCCCTCTAAATCCTTCCCGAGGCAGCATTAGGCCATCCCTTTCCTACTAATCTATGTAACAGGCACGTAGATCGCGTAAATGTATTACTGTGTATGTGCAGTAGTTACATTTGGCAACTTACGCACCTAAGAAGCCGGCGCTATGTCACCTTTCTTCTGTCCTGTAGTTAGAAGGCAAATATTTCAGATCACATGAGTTAAGCTGGCCATACACTAGAGCGATTATCGAAAATCGCATGAATTCGCCGATAATCTTGACGATTTTTCTGCTCATGGTATCGGCACCATACATAACATGTATTTAATTCGATAATCTTCTGAAAGTTGATTTTAGCACTAGTTTTGTCGTCATCCAAAATTCGCCTTTGCCTATTCACAGTCCGTTTTTCTTTTTTTGTCGTACGATTTTCTGTTAATATTAACATAAAGGGCAGTTGTTAACATGTGGGTTTTGAAGACATAGATGATAGGTTTTTTGATACCGTGATGGATGCAAATGCAAGAGGTCTGAGAATATTCATCCTTTCTATGGTTATTCTAACGCAGCAAAAAGAGAGAGAAAGGAGAAATATTTGTCGCTGTCGTAAATATTGGTCGAAGGACCCATGACGATGCATCAAATATCCCAGTTCACATAATAGTTCCTTCCAACAAATCCATGTTCCACAGCAGTGGATGATCAGGGGGGACCTGCATATATAAGGTGGTATTTATGCATTGAAGGTTCATGGCAAGGTTCATTTGCGTAAGCACGCCTCTACGTCAATATAAATTTATCGCAGAAGATTTGTTAAAATTATCGTTAAATGCCCATACACTATGCAATGTTACACAAAATCTGGAGCTTTGGAACGATTTAAATCAAACATGTCAAAAGATCAAATAATTGTACAAGAGGCCTTCTTGGGCGATTATTGAATGTTCCTCCACAAAGTCGTTACCATACACTTAAGCGATAATACGGGTCCTCACGCGATAATTGAAGGATCGGCCTGATAATCGCTCTAGTGTCTGGCCAGCTTAAGTAGTGGTATTAGTAATGTGCCTGATGTATGCAAACCAAGTCTCTGTTAATATATATCACGCCAATTACAATGGAGTGACCATGGATCCTGTCACTCTCTGACAGCAAACACTTTGAGAGTGACTGTATTTGATGGAATGTCATTACTACCATTGCTGTAGACGCTTGCTGGATGTTGGTGATACCGGATTCATACTGAACCACCCAGACCGGGAAACCCACTATATTCCTTACTTCATCCAATCTTTCCTTAAGAGCTGTAGTAAAAAATATAACCATCCATATTAAAGAACTGTTTAGGAATAATGATAGCGTGCAATAGTATGAAACCTTAGCAACACGCATATATAGCAACTTTCATTATATAAGGGTCGATATTGCTGTCCAGCCTGACGCAGTCCTTGAAGCAACGGTCCATGGAGTAGAGCCAGAGCTGTAGTTAGAATGCCCAGAGCAAGGATATGTTGTGGTGCCCTCCTCCCCCACACTGCATTAAAGGTAGGGGCAACACGTTGGGAGTGTCAGTAGTTCCTCTAGTCATGATGTCACCTTCACAGCGCTGTCATTAGTGGTGTGCCTGGAGACAACATCCAGGCCGGATCTCGTGCTACACCAAAACCACCATCCCTACACCCTTGAGTGTAGCTACAGTGAAGGACTCTTAAAGTGACATCCTCATCTTGGGCCGGATCCAGATTTAAGTAGCGAAGCGCGAATGCACGGAGGAGCTCCGTATGTTCCACCGCTACTAAGTTCCATACGTGTGTGGAAAGGGCGCACATGTACAGAACTAAGGACACTTACATGTCCATAACCCTACCTTATCTTGTCCGCACGTAAGGTTAAATTCACGGACAAGATAATCGTATGTTACAACAAAACCCAGCCCTTGCTGTACGATTAAATAGGAAGGTCAGCCCACTGTGCATATAAAGTATGCACGGAGGTTAAGCCCGCCCCACGTACAATATCCGTACGTCCTGCGTTTCCGATGTGTTGTCCTGGGTTATGAGTATGCGCATTAATGAACAACAGGTGATTCAGGCATGCAAGCTTGCGGAAATCACCTGATGTTCTGAAGTCTGGATCCGGTCTCTTGTGAGATCTGCAATGTACAGTACCAGTGAAAGGACTTTAGACGTTTTAAGGTCACCCTTTTAAGTTTGTTTTCCTAATTGGCAGCAGAAGTTTAGATGATCATTTCCATCATATGATATAAGATCTTTACAACTGTCAACAAAAGTAGTGTCACCAAAGGAAAGTAGATCAAGGGAGAAGAATAAAATAGAGAAGGATTTTGTAAGTATTTCAGTATGGCCGAAGAATGAGGCTTTTCCTCAATATAGATCTGTTCCCCTCACACCTACACAATCTTTTTACTAAATGGCATCAAATGTTATTTAAAACTGACCAACACCCTTACACCCTGTTACTGGGGCTGATTCAGAGCTGCACTTACATCGTTTTTAGGCCCATATTCAGAGCATCTGACGTATAACATATACGTCCGGTGTGTAGCGATTTTTACTACTGCGCATCCGTAGTAATTTTTTAACGTGATCTACGTATCTTTTTCTTACGTAGATTGCGTAAATGCGGTCTTTCAGACCGCAATTACGCAATCTACGTAAATGCGGTCTGAAAGACCGCATTTACGCAATCTACGTAAGAAAAAGATACGTAGATTACGTAAAAAAAATGAATAAGAATCTGCAGTAGTAAAAATCGCTAAACACCGGACATATAAGTTATACGTCCGGTACTCTGAATACTGGCCTTAGTTCTAAGTATAGACCTGAGTAATACCACGTAGAACTGCAAGGGGGCAGATTTATATTGTGAAAGCAGAGTTAGAATAGACGTGATGTTTCTTAGCTCAACTCTAATTTACAGATTAAACATGAAGATATGCAGTGTATGAGTTCTATGTGCAGAGATAAAGGATTTTTCCTGCATGCAAAAGAATTCAAATGAATTAGCTCCACTTACATTGTAAAATGGTTGAGCTGAGCTGTACACTTCCCGCTGTGTTGCTCTTACTCCCAAACTCTGAATCAGCCCCAATGTGGGAACACGGCAATATCCATTTTACTCAATCCAAGTATCATCATCTTGTTTCCACTGATGTTCAAAACATTTCTTTGCAAGGGTTTAGTTCAGTATTTGTTGAATTAATGGATGGTTAGTGAGCTATTTATTGTTTGCTTACTCCAGGGCACAAATTAGCCAAATACATTTTACATGGGCAGCTTGGGGGATTCTGAGTATTACATGGGGAATTTTGGTTGTTAGGAGGGCATACCAGCTGTGGGACAGTTCTGATTTTGGGATGACTGTCCTGTTGTCTCGCCCATCTTCCAGTTTGTCCTGATAAGTGGACTATCCGGGAGGCAGGTTTTAATTCAAATTTGCATTTTATTTGTGTGGCCACACAAAGGGGTGGAGTTTGGCCATACAAAGGGGTGGAGTTTGGGCTGTGTCAGATGGGGTTTAAACAAGGTTGAGTGGGGTGATTGGACGAAGACCTAATCCTGCAAATCCTTGGGAAAGCGAAGTGTTTAACATAAAAAAAATAAGTGGAGTTATTTTCAAGTACCTACTCTTATTACAACCTTAAGCTGCGAATACTCATTGCAATGTGGTTGCTTATCCTGGCATTTCCTTGTCATTCCTAGCGAATTATGATCCAGTAAACTTACCACATACATAGCTCCCAATGATAGGAGACTTGTGTACGCTACAAATGTAAGTCTCTTATTGGTCTGTAGTGCGTCAGATCCGTCAGATGCACAGGGGGTGGGCCCACTCACTTTGTGTATTAGATAAACATGGTGGGTGGGATACGGAATGGTAATCATACAGTAAGGGCGTTCCAAAGCCCTTATGTGCGATCCACCATTCCGTAAGACGGCCTTCTGCATGCGGAGACCTAAGGTAGGGTCCTGCGTGTGGAAGGCCCGCATGTGTGAGGGGCGAGCAGGGTGTGTGCACTCCCATTGTATGTACGGAATTCTGGATCTCAAATTCCGTACATTAGCCTTTGTTGCGTTTACTTGCAGTTCAGGATCTGGCCCCTGGTCCCCTTGCAAGTACTGGAGTCAAGATGAGAGGAGCCAGAAAGGAGGTGTGGCCTCCACTGTGGATAGGGAGTGGCCACACCCCAGGTAGTGTCTACTAAGCAGCACCTTATTAGAGGCGTGGCCTCTGATGTGGCCACACCCCATGGAGTTTCATAATGCACTGAGGCTATGCAGCCCCTAATTTGTGAGTTGAGCAAATGGACCAACCAATATTACGCTGTGTGTGTACTGCTTGTGCACTACACAAACCATATTTAAGCATAGTGTGAACTCTGCTCTGCATACCATTGTCCCTTCGACCTTAGTCAAGTTAATTGCTCACGGCTGGAGGTTATTTGCATACAAGAGTAAAGCAAACAAGGCAGAAATGTATTTCTCTGGCTGTGTATCGCTGCATACAGCTTGTAAGGTCTTTGGTTTGGAAATTGTTGCACTCTGGTGAGCAATAAAATTGCATGAATTACATAATCCGCTGTCTAGTCATGCAAATCAGTCAACACGCTCTAGGCTCAGAAAGGCACTGACTGAACATGACGTTACATTGAAGACTCCGAGCTCCTACAGGTTCCCTGTTATAATAGAGCAAGGAATGAGGGCGACAATGCTTAATGCAGGGTTAGGGAAGTGGGTGAAGCTGTAAGTCTGTAATAGCTGTCAATTGTTCAGATTCTTAAACTGAATGTGTATGTGTGTAGCTGTGTTTATATTTAATATGTTTGTGTATATACAAGGAACAAAAGACAGGTCCGGTGCTCCATAAAAACATCATATAACACTGTGTCAGCACATACATAAAAAGGAGGTGCAGGTCACAATATAGCTATATTGGGTTATGTCATCTGCCCAGCATCAAGGCACCTCCTGTAGGTGAGTCCCCATCCATCTGCTATATGTGTACTCAGGAGGTCTGTATTAAGACACTCCTGCCATTTGAACAGTGTTCAGTGGCCATATTGGGGAGGGGTCAGGCTCCCAAAGTAAACTAGTAACAGTAACAAGAAAATAACAGGCTGCGCTTCTAATGAAAAATATGAAATGCAGGGTTGCAGACTTTTAAAAGCTTCCCTCCGGGAGATCCCAGAGGGAAGACATAGATGCATGCAGGGGGCGGGGCTTAACAGTGTGATTTATGCAAATCACGTCATTAAGCCCCCCCTCTTGACAATCAGTTACCCCTTTTGGGATTTCATAGGGATGGGGGTGGAGATTGATGGCGCAATTTGCGTCATCAAGTCCCTCCCTTTCCCTAGCAACACTAGTAAACTAGTGTTGCAGGGGGGCCGGACTTGAGGCCGTGGTTACATGGAAACCAGGAGCCTCAAGTTCCTTGCGGGAGATTTGTTGGCTCTCCCGGGATACCGGGAGAACTGCCCGAATTTGTGGAGTCTCCTGGACATTTCGGGAGAGTCGGCAACTATGATGAAATGTGTGCAAGTGTATATATAAGTGACCACTGGGTAACTACAAGGAATGAAAGACAGATCCAGCGTTCCAAATACACACTTGTTTGTGTTATGTGCACATACATAAAAAGGAGGTGTAGGTCACAATATAGCTGGGTTAAGCTCACCTGCCAACCTCACCTCACCTGCCCAGCGCCAAGGTACCTCCTGTAGGTGAGTCCCTATCCATTGTGGTCAGTGGTCAGACTCCCAAATGAAACTAAACAGTAGCAAAAGAAATGGCTACGCTTCTATCCACTAAATTAAATTATATATACACTTGCACATATTTAATTTAGTGGATAGAAGCGCAGCTATTTCTTTTGCTACTGTTATATATATATAGCAATAATTGGGGTGTGGCTATGCAGGGCCGTAATTAGGGGTGCACGATAGGGGCAGGGCGGACTGCTGATCTGCACATGTGACTTAAGGTTTCCTTATGGCATTGTAAGTCACACATTTTACACATGAGAGAGGGGAACATCAGGGACAGTCACTCCCCTCTCTTGTGTGGAGTTAAACACCCCACATGTACAGAAAACGGTCCCAGCTTCACCCCAATATGAATTTGAACATGTAAATGATATCAACCCTCTATCTCTATTTGTTCTTCGATTAGATAACATGAGTTCTTTGGGCATTTATACTCCGAATAGTTGACAGTTTTATTGTGATAATCCGTTTTATCCTCCTGTGCCCTGCAAACCCTTCACAATAGCCAAAACATTGCCAGTGCAATGTGGAAATCAGCCTGACAGTGGCAATTGGCCAAAGGCAGCGGCTTGTGCCAGCTCTTTAAAGCAAGTCACCGAGTCAGCAGTAATGGGCATTAACTAGCAGGCGGCTGGAAAATGGATCACGAGCTTCCACTCCTGAGAACCAAACTTGGTTAATGGGTCTTCCATGACTTGAGGTGTCGGCTTCCTCTGAAACAGTCTCTGCTTTGATGCGATGATATTTGTGTTCAGGGGCATCATGGACGGATTAATAATGAAGTACTCGCTACTACGCTGGGGATGGAAGGCTGCTGGAAAATGGTAGCACGCATGCTCAGTACCCCTGCAACGGAGCACAGCCATCTGACGCACTCATTGGGGGTATCAGTCTCCCGCACGGGGAGGAGATATGTATGGGGGGTGGAAAGAGGCATGTAAAGGGATTAACTAAGCCCTTATGTACAGTTCAGTGTTCCGCAAGGAAGGGTTTCTGTGCGGAATACTAATAAGGTTCGGTCCTGGAGGCAGATCCACTTATTAGAGCCAGCAGCTCCATAGTAGTCTACATATATTTCTTCCTGGACATTCTGGAGGTTAAATATCGCTGACAGGTTCCTGAGTAAAGGTGTCACCATTTGTATGATAATGCTGTGAGCCAAATGTCCTGCCAAATGGCCGGCTCTCCGAGATGGCTCCTCGAATGTCATGAGACATTCCAGGAGAGTAGCTCTCAAGGGGTATTGTCCATCAATGCTCCCTCATGCAACACTTATGAAGCATATTATCTATATACAGACTGTCCGGTATGACCCATTCCATTAGGTACAAAGCGATCTAGTCCTGAGCTTGCACCTGTTACTATGGTAACCACCTGTGTTGAAGAAAAAATGTTTCTCAAACATCAGTTAATTCATTAAATCCACATGAGTGACCGAAAGACTATCTATCTATCTATCTATCTATCTATCTATCTATCTATCTATCTATCTATCTGACATATTTTGTGTGAATTAAATATAATGTATATAATGTAGTTGGTGCGCTGGGAAAGCCAAAGGGTAAATTCCATTGGCAAAATATTTTAACATTTCCACCAAATATTTATTTATGTATTTATGTATTTATTTGTTAGCAGGTTTGTATATAGCCAGAAGATTACTTAACACTTTACAATTTTAACAATCAGTATAAACAAGACAGGGTAGTGGGGTGGGTAGGAAGGCCCTGCTCACACGCTCACACTCTATAGGACAGTGGGTTTGATAGATAAGGACAGAGTGGACTAGCTCTAGATGAATGTTTTGTAAGAAAAATCAGTCTTGCTTCTGTATACAATATAAACTGGAGAGGGATAAGACAAGACTGCCAGCGCTTCCATTGTCTCCGGTACTTATGCCACTGGATCCCCCTATGACTGGATGATCAGACTGAGGCTTCTCTGCTGTGATAATTTGGTGCATAGTGTAGGAGACATGGAGAAGTGTTAGAACTTGAGGTCTCCTTTGCCTCCTCCTAATCACCTTCTTTAAACTACAAAAGGGAAAAAAACACATTTGTTTCTGTCTGGGAATACTTGCCTTTTTTTTTTTTTTTATTTTCTTGCCTTTTTTTTTTTTTTTACTGCAACGAATCAGGAGGCAAGTGACCAGAAAAAATAACCTAATAATAATCCCAGATACTGTACTGTGCTGCAAAATGTATTAGTTTTAATAAAATATATTTGCAGCTTTTATAGCTCCAGGTAAAAATGTGCTGTTATTACCAGGGAGACATTAATATCGACCTCTATCCCTACAGTAATGTCTCACTTCATCTTGCGTTTCCAACCCTCTAAACTACACCCTGCTTCTTTTAACTCCTTATTTACCCTCCTGGACATACTTGCCCTGACTTCTGTCCACTTGTCTGGTAGATGGAATAGGTTGTTTCTCAGGATTCTTGGGAGCACACACCCCTAATTCTAACCGTAACCCTCCCCCCCGCTTCCATTACCCTAACCTTCCCTTCCCAACAGCCTGACCCTAACCCTCCCTTCCCCGTGGCTTTACCCTAATCCTCCCTTCCCCGCAACCTGACCCTAACCCTCCCTTCTACTTAGCCTGACCCTAATAGTCCCTTCTCTATAGCCTAACCCTAAGACCCCCCCTCCCCACAGCCTGATCCTAACCCTCCCCTTCTATGGTCCTAACCCTCCCTTCCTAAGCGCCTAATCCTACCCTCTACCCTCCCAATACTAAAATGCCCCAGAGAGGTTACTCACCTCCAGCGGGTCAGCGAAAATGAATGGGCAAGTATGCCGATCGGCCCACTCACCATTCATTAAATTTTTGTCTAAAATGGCCCCCTGTTCGAAATAGAGACAGACAAAAAGTAACTTTATGCTGTCTTTATTTCGCAAAGAGGGGCATCGGACCGAAGACTGCAAGCGGTGTCACAACACCCGGAGAGCTTCAGCTGGGCCAGTCCTCAAATAGAACAACCAAAAGGTAGAATTATCAGAAATTCAGATTTTTTTATAGTATAATTAGACAATAATAATAAAACATTATCCTGATTGCTTGCTGTGCTCTTACTGCATACAGTATTTGCTTTGTGTGAAACGTTGGTTTATGTTCTATAGTTTTGGGAGAGTCATCAGCTGACATAATGGAAGGGGGAGGATACACTGTACTTTAGGGCTGCAGTGTAATGTTAGATTATCTTGTATTTTAACTTTGTTTCATAGTAGAAAATCTCAGTGGCTTTTTTTTGTGATCTATATGTATAACATTTAGCACTATGGTGTCTCTCCGCACTTTATTCTTTCTTTGGAGATATTTCCTGCTTTGAAAACAGAATAGAAATATTGTTTCAATGAGGACTTACTATATAAAGGAACGATGTGACTGAAGATATCCATTGAAGAGCCATCTGTTGTAGGGTTACCATGTCACGTAAGGTCATTCTGAAAGGTGATGTGGGGAGGAAACGGAGGCGATTTTACAAGCTGGTCTTGAAGACACGATAAAACTATGTGATGTGCTTTGGTACACTAAAGCATGATCATTGGGGTGTACACACTAATAACATATCTTATTAACATTTGTTTATTGTGTGATTGACACGATAACTGGATGAAAGTAATGTGGTGTAAACCCATTTTAACTCATTCACACATATTTGTGTTTATATCATACAGTTCTGTACAATTGCGTGAAGCAACGAGTGCCATACTCCCTTCCCCCCACGCGCGCCGCATCCCGCCAACGCTTTCGCCTAGTGCGAGCCAGCAGATCGGGTTTAGTGCGCTTGCCGAGTGCGTGTGAGACGCACGTCACTGGCTGCAGCCCGCCACCATTCCCACGTAATACAACACGCCTTACACATTTAACTACTGAAATAAGCACTGTCAATACTAAAATATGCAATAACGCTATCAAAATAGCCTTTTATGCATTTGCATATGCAAACATGCAAATGCATATAATCCTATGTCTACTAATAACATATCTTATTAACATTTGTTTATTGTGTGATTGACATGATAACTGGATGAAAGTAATGTGGTGTAAACCCATTTTAACTCAATCACACATATTTTTTGTTTATATCATACAGTTCTGTACATTCAGACATTAGGTTTAGGCTGCAGGGGCAGATTAAGGGTTAGGCTGCCGGGAGGGGGGGGATTTAGGGTTAGGCTGTGGGGGGGGTGAGATTTAGGGTTAGGGAGTGGATTGGGGTAATTTACCTTTCGGAGCTCTGTGTTCATTGCTCTGGGGATTGATTGCTATGCCTTTTTCGATTGCATAAGCAATCGTTTGCCCAGTCATTTTGGAACTGGCTGGGATTGAACAGCCTTATCAAATTAGGGCAGTTCGCAATGGGGACCCGCACTTGCCAGGACTCTCCACACATATGCAAGAGGAACATTAGGAGATTTGGCCAAACTGCTGTTTCTGTTATGATCATATAAACTGGTATCATGTATACTTGGGGCTCTACATTAAGTGGCATCATCATGTGACATGTGAGGAGTGTAACATGAAGGGGGGTAAATTTGGTGATTAAGGGGCACAAAAAAAAAGGTTTCTTTCACCCCGAATTAAAAATGTTCATACCCTTTTCTTGCAAACAAGGCACTCAAGGATTTTCCTCACTGACAATTTAAACTGAGTTAAATGTTACTCATTAGTATGATAATGAAAAGATCGACGTTGCTAAATATACACTTTACACGCTGCAATTATAGTAAACAGAACCTGGTCTAAACTCCTTTTAATGTTCAACATATGTGTTACGTTTTATTCTAAAGCGTCCAAATGCAGATAATTCATGAGAAACGCTCAGTTCTGTCATGGCCGTGCCAAAACCGTCATTCCCAGAAATATTCATTTATAAAAATCACAATTGGGAACGGAGATGTTTCCGGTATATGGTTACAGAAATGCGTTCAAGTCTGCTCTTTTCTGCTACCGCAGGTTAATGAGAGCGCTGATGGCTCTGCTTCAGTTACACAGTTGGGTGGTTTGTTTACAGTTATTCCTGAGCGACGTTGTTGGTGGTCTGTGGTACAGGCTAGAGAGCTGCTGTAATCATGCCATACGCTACATCTCTGAAAGGCATCATCATCTGCATTCCCAAAGTACCATCTACGGCAGGGGTTCTCAACCCTGTCCTCAGGTACCACTAACGGTACAAGTTTTTTATATCTCCTTGCTGGAGGTGAGCTCATAACTGACAGTTACATTTCAAAAGCTCCACAGGTTTTGCAGGGAGACCTACAAAACATGGACTGTTAGTGGTACTTGAGGACGGGGTTGAGAACCCCTGATCTACGGGGTAGATCCAGACCTAAGCGCTTGTTTAGTTTCATTGCGTTGCGTATTTTCTATGCACTCCCCTCGCTTGTACATACTTTGGACATTTTACGCTTCCCAAACCCTGCCTTATCTTTTCACAGCGTAACTACTGACGCAC
>WWET01002448.1:111195-123924 GCA_011038615.1 Limnodynastes dumerilii
CATTAAGTGTTTCCAGCCCCCTCAGCATTCCCCATCATATGTCTCCAGCCCCCCCAGTACTCCCCATCATGTTTCTACAGCCTCCCTCTGTATTCCCCATCATGTGCCTCAAGCCCCCCTCAGTATTCCATATTATGTGCTTCCAGCCCCCCCCAATATTCCCCATAATGTGCCTCCAGTCCCCTCAGTATTCCCCATTATGTGTCTCCAGCCCCCCCTCAGTATTCCTCATAATGTGCCTCCAACCTCTCCCCTTTTTACTTACCTCTTCAAGGAAGTTCCTGTATTAGCTGCTGCAGCTGTGAAACGCAAAATTACATGAATTGTTTACATAAGTTAAACTACGAACCTACCTGATATTGGATTTTGATAGACTTATTGCCTTCTTCTGACGCATCTGGTCCGCAATCCTGGGACAGCGTATTTCCACTGCATTATACAATACAGAACCATGACTGACACTGACACACAAACTCCCACAAATATACATAACTGTCACACACACATAACTATTGTCAAACACACAAATACACATAACTATTGACACAAACACACACTCAAATACACAACTATTGTTACACATACAACTATTGTCACACACACAAATACACAACTATTGTCACACATGCACAAATACACATAACATTTGTCACTCAAACACACATACAAAAGCACATCATTATTTACACACACACAAAATACATAATAATGTCACACACAAAAAAAACACACACGCACAAAATTGTGAGACACACACAAAACTGTGGAGACATACACAAAACGTGGAGACACACACAAAACTGTGGAGACAAACACACAAACTGTGAAAACATGCACAAAACTGTGGAGATACACACACACACACACACAAAAACTGTGGAGACAGAAACAAACACACACACACACAAAACTGTGGAGATACACACACATACAAACTGTTTAGACACACAAACTGTGAAGAGACACACACAAACAAACTGTGAAGACACACACACTTATTTACTTACCCAGTGCGGCCATCTCAGTGTCCAACCAGACAGTGCCGCGTTTCCACACTGCAGGGAGACTGAGGCCCCCTGGAGGCTCCAAGCGATCCCTGATCTGCAGATGCTGCGGTTCCTGGATAGCAGCAGTAAATCGGAGATCTCTTCCTATGCTATATAGAAGGAGATCTCTGGTTTACAGCTTCTGTCCAGGAGCCGCTCCTCAGACCTTAAAGAGCCATGGGTTGGCCACACCTGCTCTATAACTATTGCAGCAGCTCATACACCTCCTGCCAATCTGTATAGCTGGGAGCGTCTGGCGCCTATCCTGCATGGCGTCTGGATGCACCGCATCCCCTCACGGAGCGGGTAGTGTTGGCCAATGTAATGGAATGTTTGGCTTCCATTTTAAACTTAATTTTCAATAACAGAAGTAATAATATTTCCACCTGCCAATAAATGTTTCCCATCCAGTCTTTATTTGTTTGTTAACAACACTAAAATAATCCCTACTCATCAAGCTTGTTGCCTAGGTGTTACCCTTAACCTCAACTGTTGGTTGTTCCCCACACACAATCTGTTTCTAAATCCTGTTACATATATCTAAAAAAAACATTTCCAGGATATGCAAATATATCACACAAGAGAGCAAAACTGATATTCCTTAAATACATGTGTTGCCTGTATTTTACATAATCATAAACAAAATTAATTTGCCAATCTGCAAAGCCATCAAAAAGACTGTACCCACCTACATATCCTCACTCATCTCAAGCTATATCCCAGCTCACTCTCTCAGATCTTCACAGGATTTTACACTCTTCTCTAAACTTAATAATTGCTCTGATTCCTGGTTACAGCACTTCTCCTGGGTAGCACCCACTCTTTGGAATAACCTTCCTCAGCCATTTAGAATATCCTCTGCTCTCCAAATTTTAAGTGGTCCCTTAAAATTCACCTCTTCAAACAAGCTTACCAAAATTTAATTCTACTTCTTAACATTTGTCAACTTCAACTTCACTGCTATCTTATTTTACTTTCTGTTACATGATTAACACTAACTTGAACACTTTTTCTTTCCATACTAAAATTAGCCTTAGTTCCCCTACTAACACTGCAGTGTGGCTGGATCATACAGAGCACTCTCACCATACAACCGTCTCATCCATTGTCCACTTGTCCTTATGTATCTATCCCCCATAGCCTATAGATGGTAAGCTTACCCACCCAGTCTGTTTGTCACTAACAATTAACATGGTAGTGATTACCACCTCTGGGCTGTATTCAGAGAGCCGTTTTTCAGGGGTGTTCCGTGGGTATTTTTAGGAATGGATGAACTGCGTATGCGTAGTAACTAAATTTACGCTACCTACTTTGATTTTACGCACGGAAGTCCATTAGACATGGACTTGTGAATCGCACTTGGGAACATTCGTACGTAGGGGGGGTTGCAATCTGTCCGGAGAAAGATACGTGAAGGTGGGTGGGGCATTTAAATGAGCATAGGATGGCGCATTTAGTTAGATACGCACATATGTAAGTATTATACGCACGTCAAATCCAACTAAAAGATCAGAGTGCTCGAGGGACTCGTAAGTCAACAACAATTCGTATGTGTGAGGGGAGTGTCATGGGTGTTGCCTTGCAACATCCGTGCGTATAATTGCATATAATTGCGAACCTGACATGGCCCTATGTCATTATGAAAAAACATGTCATGTTATAATGATTTTTAAAATTGTAAAGCACTACATAATATGATGGCACTATATAAAAGCCTGTTAATAAATAAATAAAGAAAGAAAAGAAAAGAAAATGTCCAACCAACACTGTCCCCCTTTAAGCCTCAATATTAGCTGTTGTGGACCACACTCCCTGCCAGCGGCTAATCCCAAATATGCTTCAAAACAAAAATACACAAAATGGTGATTGCTCAGATCAATTCCAATTTATAGGTTAATGAAAACAGGTGCATGAAGACAGGGTTAATCTGGGGTAATCTGCTTTAACAGAAACAAAGGAAAGAACATTTCTGCATTTTATTTTACAGATAAAATGGTATAGCTAGTTACTGGTTGTTGGTGCATTTTCTTTCCTTTGATCTATATCTTTAAGTTCGCTCATGTGCTCTGGCCCCTGTTTTTTTGTAGTGCAAGCTGTCCTCGGTTTCAGTTCTCCTTATGGTTCCAGTTGATATCTCCTTGTGGTTCCTGACCTGGTGTCTATGTTCTGCACTCCTCTGGTCCGGCATGGTTTGGTTTTGGTACTGACGCTATGCTCTAAGCATGACAGTTTGCTTTTACCCACTATTAGTGTCATCCTGTCAGATCCTGTCCAGGAGCAGGGCTATATCATGCAAGTCCTAAAACATCTCTCAGATTAAATATTTTCTATTGCGGCCTCTGTTACCAGTCCACCAGTCTCTCATCCTTGACCTGCCAATGCTGCGCCGGTTGTATCTCAGTCTCCTAGTGACAATTACCCACTCCTGACAAATTCTCCAGTAATCCCAAAACTTGTCAGAGATTCTTAAACCAATGCTCCATACAATTCAAGCTTTTGACAGGAGACTTTCCTACCAGCCTCTCCAGAGTCACCTTTATTATATTCCTTTTGTGTGGCCAATTACTGGCCAGGGCCTCTCATCTTTGGGAGTGAGAACTAGTTAGTGACTACTCTACCTTCCTGATTATGGACCATCGATGAGTCGAGAAGAGCTTCATCTACAGCGTCCAGTGTACTCCAACTATGTCAAGGCTCCTGTAAGGCTAGCCAGGTTGCTATCACTTACCACACACTGGCTTCAGAGCTCAGTTGGAATGAAGAAGCTCCCATCACTACCTTCTGACAGGGCCAGGCAGATCATTGGCTGCCTTAATGTCCCTGCACAATTATATTAATATTCATTACCATTTGACCTGCCATTTAACCAGTAGTTCTGGGTTTACCCTGGTTTAAGCTTCATTCTCCAACCATGACTGACATATAATTCAAGTCTTATCCTAGGGTTCTAATTGTAACAGCAGCACAAACTCGTCCTCTCATGGCTGCTCCAGCAGATCCTGGTTGCTGCTAGGCAGCCAGGATGCTGCTCTTTTAGATAGCTGGATGAAAGCAATTATGGCTGTTGCTAAGCAGCCAGATTGCTGTGTAAACAGTTGAGCCATGGCTTTTACTTTAGGTGCTAACATAATTAATTGGGCTCAGCTGATGCCTAATAGCCAGACTCAGACCAATCAGAGCTAATGTTCTCCAGCTCTGACTGGCTGTTTAGTGTTTAAATACACAACAGAGAAAACTCTGCCTTACTGGTGATATTGGGCTGTATCCAGACTTAAAAAGGAGCTTGAAATTAAGAGAGGAAAGTTATTCCTGGGTTAAACCATGTTGATGGTTTCTGAGGGCCAGATTAACTAAGCTGCGGGTTTGGAAAAGTGGAGATGTTACCCAAAGCAACCAATCAGATTCTAGCTGACATTCACTAGTATGTAATAAAAAAGTGAAAGAAAGAATCTGATTGGTTGCCATGGGCAACATCTCCACTTTTCCAAACCCACAGTTTAGCAAGTCTGGCCCTGAGAGTCTAAAACACAAACTACTTCGATGGGTACACTGGACTCACTTCATACTGGGTTCAGAAAAACTCTGGAATTCATGTACCTTTGCTATTTTTGGCCATGCTTACTGAGGGACGTGAAAGCATTACTTTCTTCCTATTCAGTGTGTGCCCAGTTCAAAACCCCTTCACTCAAGCCCGCTGTCCTCTCATGTCATTTATAATGGAAATATTATGCCTTCATGGTTGCCCTTCAAAAACTGTGTTGGATTGGGGCACCCAATTTGCCTTGCATATCTAGGGGGCTTTCTGTCAGGTAATAGATGTGAAATTAAACTTCTCCTCCACCTATCATCAGTCCAACCGTCTCAGAGAACACACCAACCAGGAGCTCGAGAAATTTCTGAGAACTTCTATCCCAGATATTAGAATGACTGGGTAGACTGGGCAGAGTTTGCCTATAATACTGCAGTCTAAAGTCCTCTTCTTTCTCCCAGTTTTTTGTCTTATATGGTTGGCACCTTTAAACTCCCACTCTGAAGGATGTCCAACCTCAAGACAATCCAGCAGTTGACTCCACCCTCAAATCTTTCACGGACATCTGGGGCCGTAATCACACTCAAGAAGCTTGTGCTTCTGATGTCAGTTAGATAAGGGGGACCTCTAGTGACAGTACATTCATTAGTATTGAGACACAAAAGGATAAGAACTGGACCGGCCTCCAGCATCTCATGGACAGAAGAATGAAGATCCTGGAACAAAGCTTTAAACCTTTTCATGCAACTTACAAGAAGATTGAAGACGCCAGCATGCTAAAGGTTAATAGCATGCCGCACAATAGATTTTATAATTACAAAGGACTATTTTAATCTGGTTTTTATAAGGTAATTTTTTTTTTAAGCACTAAGAGGTATGCAGCAATTTTAGTGCGAAATCGCAGCAATTTAAGTGCCGAAAGTCACCAAACATCGACAGTGATTTAAAAAGCCATAAAAAAATTGACAGTTAGTAAATACAGCACTTAAAACACTGAAATCGACAAAAAATCTGTGCCAAAAATTTCCTTTAGTAAATTTACCCTTTATTCTCTAAAAATAAGGGTGATAATTTCAATAACTGTGGTTATTAGTCCAGGAGTATTATAGAAATAAAGTCAAGGGGTGATAGTTTCCATTAAGAGGGTTATAACTGTGTTGATTGGTTTGTGAATTGAATTTTAAAATGCATGGTGGCAGCTTGAATATTTGGGCTAAATACAGAGATTTACCATAATAGAGGTAGGTGGTGCTGGAATATTAATGTGGATTTAATGTGCTAGGCTCCCAGGTAAATATAAATTTTGGGTTTCCAAATCAGGGATTCTGATGTAGGTGGTCCAGATCCCTGAAACAGGTCACTAATCAAAAGTGGCAGTCAGGTTGGAGATACCTCCGTCCTATGGATTCCTAATATCTTCCATGAGTCTCTGTTGAAGCCTCTAGTCTTGAATTGGTTTAATATCTCTCACAAACGTGTCTCCATCCAGGGTCCAAAAAAATATGTAGTAAGTAACATCACAGAATCATAATACTCCAGAGGTTCCTTGCAATATCTGGGCCACTGAAAGGAATACAGTCCAGAGGAATGTTCCTGGGTTAAGGCCTCAGACTTCCAAGCTCCACGCTTTGCATCAAAAGATACCCTCCAAGCCTTTTAGGGGTGGGAGTATTGTTATAATTACTACATTAACCATCATGATCACTGCACGCTATGTCTTTTGTTTATGTTTTGCCAATCACATGACTTCTTTTAGTTCTCTGTACTTCCTGCTGTTACCTCTCAGCTGCAGTCATTATCCCACAGGTGCATCTCATTGCTTTACTGGTCTCTCTCCTCAGTTGTTCTATTTAAATCCCACTCTGACAACACACTCTTGTCAGAGAAATAGGTATTATTTACCTGCTGATCCGTATCCTCGAGTTTGCTTGTGTGCTCTGCCTCCCTGGTTCCTGGTAGTGCAATCTGTTCCAGCTTTCCTTGTTATTCCAATTGTTATTTATTCACGGTTTTAGTCCTGGTGTCTCCGGTCTCTGCACTTCTCATGTCCTGTTGTCCCCACTACATTAGCCATACATCCGCTACCAATCTTTTGCATCAGTCATTCTGATTTAAATTGCAGCCATAGGTATCAGTAGTACTGATTTTGAGAAAGCTGATGGCTCTGGTACATATATTTGAGACATAAATAATTATGGGCTCTATTTACAAAGCTTTAAAAAGTTCATTTTGAAGTTATAACTCCAAAAATGAACTTTTTACTATTTACTAACGCTGCACTGCCATGGAAATAAACAGTTTCCATGGCCATGCAGTCAAACTTCTTCTGTGCTCGCCAGCCCGTTGTTTTCAATGTGGGCTGCTATTTACTAACCCTCAGAGCGGAGTTTTATACTCTGCTCTGAGAGTTAAAATAACGGCATCTCAGACTGCCGTTCAAACTTCGATTCCAGCAATCACAATTAAAAAACAACAGAAATAAAAAAAAAAATAGAATAGTTTTAAATACTTACCAGACACGTCTGCCCGCAGGTGCCGGTCCCGACATGGAGATCCTGCTCATGCGCAGTGCTTCTCATGCTGGGGCTTCATTTTTTTTTTACAAAGTCCCAGCAGAGGCCACTGCAGATCTTGCGGTCACAAGAAGAAAGCCTGCGATGACTGAAGAAAGTTCAGATGTCATCACGGGACAGCCAGCAGAGGGTGAGTATTAGTAAATACTATGAACGTAGCTCACAAGTTCACAGAGAGCCAATTCGAACTTGCTTGAGCTACGTTCATACTTGCTTAGTAAATAGAGCCCTATGTCTCCTATGTATCCTTAAGCAAATCCGTAATGCTCCTCATAAGCAGTAGGTAAATGTAAAAATACCAGTATTCCTGTGTTCATGCGACAATAAACTGTATAAGTAGGCATGCCTGTAGGTTCTCCGCCTGATGGCATGCATACCTATATAGTTTATTACCTCACTTTTCCTGGATCCTAAGCAGTAGAACGCACCAGGTGACTCAGAACAGACACTATAATCTCCTGGTCTGCTTCAATACGGAAGCAGCCTAGACAACTGTTTTTCACATGCCAAGGACAGCCATGTTCCCAGCGCATAAGGTCCTTGTTCTGTGCCTGCATAGACAAATGATGAAAATGCTGGATGGAGGGGAAGGACAGGTTGCCCCTCTTATCTGGTTACCTACCGGAGTCTTTGTCAATAGGCCTTATGCACTAGATTCCAATTGTGATAGAGGAAGACATTCTGAGATATTGGCACTGTGGGTGTTCTGTCTGATTAAACAGTATATTTTATATACACACACATGGATATAAATGGATATAGACTACGCTCTGCTGTGTATATGTTCATTCATTTACATAAACATAAACCAAACTTTTATTCACATGCATATTCCCATATAAGGGGACAGGAAAGATATATATAGACCTTGAAAATCAGTTTGGTTATTACTTATAGTTTTCAATTCCCAACCACTTAGAAAGTATGCGATTTTGGGATGTAAACATCACACACGTTAATAGTTTGGGCACAATGTTAGTGTTAACTCTTGCAATAGAATGGCGCGATGCAACAGCAAATGAACTAACCCAATTAGTGGGGAACAGAATCAGGCCCTTATAGCCAAAATACATATACAGGATTATAATGACCTTCATGCAATATTGTAAAACAATTTTGTGAGCACCACAGGTAGAATTAAGTTTATGTCTATATTTAACCTGCTTGTTGTGTTCCTTATTGTTTAAATTTCCACACACTCTATTCTATTAAATACAATGGGGACTAAAAGTATGTTTACATGGCTTAAATTTCACTGTAAATGATTTTAATGACTAGAAATAAAACGCAGACATGTCCTTAGTATGCTCTACTATAGCCAAAAATAACATTTTTTTTTATAGCAGAAGAAACCATTACATTAAATATTCCAGGTGTTCTAAGCATCATATGTCTATGAAATAAGCATTTTAGGATTACTGTATTATATGTAGATTACATCTTGATATAAAATAAGTGCTCACATTTTTTTTTTTGCTATGACATCTAAACCACAGCTTTTTTTAATCCATTTTTTTAGATACAATTTTTTTTTTTACTTGAACACCTTGTCAACACAAGTAAGACAAAAGTTACAATCCAGACAAAGATATTATTTATTGAGGAATTGAGTAAAATGATGAACTTATGGCTGCTTAATGTGGCATCTGCAAGCAGCGATATTTGAATGACAGGCATACAAGGATGGCACATCAGCTGCCAATATGTTATGAGACCATGGCAACATTTGCTTCTCCCGGAGGACTTGTGCTGCTGTGTTCTGTACTTTCAGGCATGAAATAAATAATTCCAGGTGCCAGAGAAAGTGACTCTGATAAAAGAAAACATTTCATTTAGTAGCATAGTGTTTACCCCAAGGCATCAAGTCTGATAAAGAAAGTTTGTCTTTTATTTGCCCATATATGTATTTTTCTGTGCATTACATTTTCTGTTTTTACTGTTTATTATTCTGTTTGCTTAATAACACTTTTAAGCCTCTTATGTGTGTACCAGTGAACTTGAAAATTACATTCACCCTTGCTGTGAACTAAACACTTGAAATCAAACCATTTTCTGTATTTTTGCTATTATTGAGTTTTATAGAAACTGTGCAAAATATCAACCTTACGTCTAAGAAAGAATATTTGAGTTGAGTTGGATATTGTAAAATGTTTATAAAATGACATATCTTGCTCCTTATTTGGTGATAATCATAAAAGGGGATATTGTTCTTCTGTAGTACATAGAAAATGTCTTAGATTTTTGGCCCCATGATTACTGCATGATAATAAAATGATCTGTAATATATCACAAAACTCACGGTAAATATAACAAAACATAGCTAAAGTGTATTTCTCTACCTTACCTTGAGAAAATGAGGTAAAAACTATAGTTAAAAAAGTAAATATATAAACATCTACAGTTCAGTTCATATATATTTGCATAGTGACACACGTTTTATAATTTTGGCTCTCTAGTCCACCACAATGGAATGTAAGTGAAACAATGGATATCCAACGAAAGTGTAGACTTTCACATGTTTGAATAAAAGATTTCATATAAAACATTTAGGAATTGCAGCCATTATTCTACCCCAGGCCTGGCCAACATGTGACTCTCCAGGAGCTGCAAAACTATGAGTCTTTTCAGGTATCAGATATCTCTGTGCAGTAAAAGCATGGCAGAACTCATAGTGTTGCGACATCTGCAGAGCCACAGGTTGACCAGGCCTGTTATACACAGTCCTTCATTTTAGGGGCTAAAATATAATTATAATTGTATTAAAATGACATTTAAAATGTTTCCTGAATGCCTGAAGTCTGAAACTCATAGACTTTCCCAAATGATGGCTTGCCTGCTTTGCCAGGCCCTTACAGCAGCTGTCTATTGCTGTTGTTTGCTTACAGCGTTTTTTCCTTAAGTTTTGTTTTCAGAAACTGAAGTGAAATGTTTTGGATCATTGTCTTTCTGTACTGTGATGTGCAGTCCAGTCAACTTTGGCTGAATTTCAACACAGAGTAAATGCATATAAACTTCAGAATTTAGCCAACCACTGCTGTCTTCTGTCACATCATCAGTACACACTATTGACTCTGTGCCATTGGAAGCCACACATGCCCATTCCTTCACACTGCCTTCTTTGGGTTTTGCAGATGATGTGGTATACTTAGGCTCATGAGCCATTCCAGGCTTCTCCTGTTTTTCTTCCCATCATTCTGGCACAGCTTGATCTTAGCTTTTTCTGTTCAAAAAATACTTTCCTATATAACTGTAAATAAAAAAAAAACACTTATACCATTACGTTTGCATGTTTCATTGAGTGCCCATTTTCAGTACGTCCTATTCAGACTTTCGCAACTCTGGATAGAATGCACAAAGTTTAAACAATGGATTTGCACTTCCGATCCGATCTCTGGATTAGCCCCAAGAAGAAGACAATTGTCTGTAGCAAAGCTAACAGGTTTTTTTTTGTTTTTGTTTTTACAAACCTCCTGAACTAAAACTTTGTGGGCCCCATATCAAAATTTTGAAGGGGCCTCCTAGCTCAGCTGCCTCCAGCAATAGCACTTGGTTACTCCTCTATCTTCTCTGCAAAGACACTGATATCACCATGTCAGTGTCAGTGCATGGATTAATAGAGGAGCTGGCGCCAGCTGTTTCACAAGCAGGGTTGTGGAGTCTGTCTCAGCTGCGCTGATATAGAGAGTTACAGTGAATGTTGTCTCCTGCCACTGTGACCCTTTATTGTAGTACTGCAGAGACAGACTCCACAACACTGCTTAAGAAGCAGCCAGCCCAGCTCCTGGACAAATGGTAAGTACATCCTCTACGTCGGGGTGATTACTGGGATGTCAGGCCCCTTAAGCTGTTGTGCCCCATAGCAAATGAACCCATTGCACCTCCTATAGTTACGCCCTTGCTCCTGAATTATATTAAGGGACTACAGAGGTAGACTGATTATTTTAATTCATCATGTAATGAATAAGAAAGTGGGTATTTCTTCAGCTAGAATTCCAAGGTCAAGACCTTTCAGTACACCCCTATATTCAGTATGTCCCACTAAAAACTTGTATTCCATTGTCCATCTGCCTCTCTTCCCAATATACATGCACAGAGTTGAAATCTTAAACTTTATAAGTAGGACAAATATCTCCTGAATATGTTCCCTTTTTTGTAGGCACTGTGGATTATTATCTGACAGACACACAGCTGAGACACACAGGGCTGTAAAATATGTATATGTCCCTAAAGGATGCCACAAAGGATAGAATATTAATCTGTCCTGCAAAGCTAGTCCAGTAACTTATCACACCCAGGAGGCATCAACATGGGCTTCCTCCTTCTAGAAATGTTTGTTAATAGATTCAGGGTAACTCAATGTGTTGTACTCATAGGCTCGTATTCAGAGTACCGGACATATAACATATATACGATTTTTACTACTGCGCATGTGTAGTATTTTTTTAATGTAATCTACGTATCTTGGGGTAGATCCAGAACTATGTTTGCCGTACGTTTATTCGCGTAGCGTATTTTCGCGCCCGTAAATTCGTTACACTCCCCTCGGCACACCCCTTGAACGTACGTATTTTGTCAAGATACGCTTTTCAAACCCTACCTTAACTTTTTCCAACGTAACTGCAGTCATACGCACACGTACGTAAGGGCTACACGAATTTACGCAGCTAAGCACGCCCATACTGTACACTTTAAATACCACCCCCCGTCTACTTCACGAATTTCAGACGTATTTTGGACGCACGTAAAATTGGCATGCCCACACATAAGTATTTACGTGACACATACGTGAATGGCCCATACGTTCACAATTACGCTACGCTATTGAGTGTATTTGCTATGGTGCGCATGCGCAGTACTTACAAATACGCGATTTTACGTCTCCGCCACGCGTTAATTCGCTCCGAAGTGTAGTTCTGGATCAGGCCCCTTATCTTTTTCTTCTACGCATGCGCAGTAGTAAAAATCGCTAAACACTGGACGTATATGTTATATGTCCGGTACCCTGAATACAGGCCATAATGCCTATTTATTCACATCTTATATTGGACACTGTATGAATGAGAAGTGTCTGTTAAGTGATATATATAGCACTCTGTCACCAAGGTATCGTACCTATTGTCTTATCAAATACTGTCCCATTCGTTAAGAGTTTAAAATGATCTATACTTAAATTAAACTTTATTTGAAAGAACGATTACTAAACACTTACAATATATTAATAAGCTGTTGGTATGAAAGGATGGTTAATTGTTTTTCATGGGAGATTTCTATATGACTGGGTGAGCAACTTGTAAATCTCAGAAACTATAGTCACATATATTTACTATGTACTTACTATGCTGCCACTTCTAAGATTCCATAGTGCCAGTATAGATTCCAAAAGGACTCATTTTAAAAGATACAGTTTATACACTTCAGTCCTGATCAAGAGTACAGGAGTATTCTCTGTTTATGTACACATGTGCAACCTCTGGTATATGCATCTTCACTAATCTAGATTTAGAATCAGTGCTCGAAGGGAAAATTTAGAAATGGTAGTTTGAAAACTTAGAGATCGTAGAAGTGAATGTGGATTTAGTGC
>WWET01002448.1:137353-152767 GCA_011038615.1 Limnodynastes dumerilii
CCGCCGTACTAGCGACGGCGGCCGTAGCTCTGGATCAGGCCCAAAGAGAGTGAGAAGGAGTGTGAGTGGAGAAGAGGTTGTAGATGTTGTAAGCAGTGAAGCTGGATAAAGTTTTGTAGGTGAGGGTGAGGAGCTTGAAAGGATTCGGTAATGGAGGGGGAGCCAGTGCAGTGCTTTTCAGACAGTCAATGTAGAGGTGGACAGGTGAGAGAGGAAGATGAGTCTTGCAGCAGCATTGGGTAAAGAAGCAAGGTGGGAGAGGGGTAGGCCAAAAAGGTGGAGTTTGCAATAGACAATGGTCCAGCAAGTATACAAATGTTTTGGTAGAGAAACGGTGTGAAACAAGCTATGTTTTGGGGGGTGAAAGCATCAGGATTGTGAATGTGATCTAATGTGGGGGGTGAGCTATAGCTGACTGTGTTGCTAGTGGTGATGGAGAGGGTGGGAGGTGTGATCACACTATTTTGCTACAGCTATTGATATCCAAGACAATAATGCTTGTACAACAAATGGGAAAAATCTCAAAAATGCAAATATTATATAGTCATGGATCTCTGTGATATCAATAATAAAAACACTGATACTGAAAAAGTGATACAAAATGACAACAGTGTTTTATACACTTTAGTAAAATATAAACACGTCAATCATAAAAATTCAGGAGCATTTTCTGATTCCTTTACAGTTCCAATAAGAAAGTTTTTCTACAGTTATATTAATACAGTAATTTGATGCAGAATTTATACAACTAAAGATACAAGTTGCTGCAATTAAATGCACACATTCCTATAACTAGCATGATCATATGCAGGCTTAAGGTGCTTCATAGATTTATTTACATATCTGCAATAATGAAATAATATGTAAGTAAATATACAGTATCTGTTACTATGCTAAAGGTAGAAAAATCATCTGTGCAAATCTTGGTCTAATATCACACATACTGTACAAATCTTTATAGTTGTATAAAATATATACAGAATGATGACATTACAAATTGTTTGTTGTGTGAACACTCCATGCCAAAGATTTTTAAGTTACTACCCCTCAAAAATTGCCAGTGTATATTTTTCCTGTTCCTGTGCTTTATGTAAAAACTATAAGAATGATGCATAGCAGGTCTGCATCTATCTAACATTGTAATAAGGCACCTGACAACTTCCCCAAACGAGATCCCCCAAAGAATAGGGATGGAGTTGGTTACGTTGTACATTATATATATGTATCATAATATAAGAAGCTGTAAATAATCTGTGTCCAAGGAAATAAGTCAACAGGGAATCTGTATAACCATCTACCTGTCGGCATTTGCCTGATTTAGGTGATAACCGAAGCTTCACTTTTCTGCTGCTCGCATTTTTACACACAAATATTTTCCAAATTACAAACTGAAAAGTTCAGAAAGTGCATGTAGCAGGTAGCAGGTTAAGGAGAGTTTTCATGGAGCTACTGAGGAAAATGATTCAAAAAGTACAACTAACAAGACCTTGCAAAAAATGCACAGAGAAACAAATGATGGTATGGCTAAATGAATAGTTCCTGAAATAATATTTCTATTGTGTGTCTATGATGACTAAAAGAACCCTAATCATGTTATAATGTATCTATTTTTATTTAAAAACAACTTGATGACACCTTGGATATAATTTCATAAAATCTGGATAGACATATTACAACATTAGTAGTCCTTATTGGACTGGTTGCAGTCCCTGCTCCGATGGGCTTCCTTTAGAAATAGAGAAAGACGAAAGTTCCTTTTCAGCTGTCTCTATTTCGAATAGGCGGCCATGGTAGAATTTTTTTTAATGAATGGGTGAGTGTGCCGATCGGCATACTCACCCATGCATTTTCGCACAACGCCGCTGACAGCTCTGGAAGTGGTGAGTAACCTCTCTGGGGACTTTTAGTGTTAGGGTAGGTTTTAGTGTTGGGGCAGTTAGGGTTAGGCACTTAGGAAGGGAGGGTTAGGGTTAGGGCCATAGAAGGGAAGGTTAGGCTCAGGCTGCAGGGAGGCTCTGGAAGAGTAACCTCTCTGGGGACTTTTAGTGTTAGGGTAGGTTTTAGTGTTGGGGCAGTTAGGGTTAGGCACTTAGGAAGGGAGGGTTAGGGTTAGGGCCATAGAAGGGAAGGTTAGGTTAGGGAGGTATACTAATAGTGCTGTCACTATTGGGAGGTATACTAATAGTGCTGTCACTATTGGGAGGTATACTAATAGTGCTGTCACTATTGGGAGGTATACTAATAGTGCTGTCACTATTGGGAGGTATACTAATAGTGCTGTCACTATTGGGAGGTATACTAATAGTGCTGTCACTATTGGGAGGTATACTAATAGTGCTGTCACTATTGGGAGGTATACTAATAGTGCTGTCACTATTGGGAGGTATACTAATAGTGCTGTCACTATTGGGAGGTATACTAATAGTGCTGTCACTATTGGGAGGTATACTAATAGTGCTGTCACTATTGGGAGGTATACTAATAGTGCTGTCACTATTGGGAGGTATACTAATAGTGCTGTCACTATTGGGAGGTATACTAATAGTGCTGTCACTATTGGGAGGTATACTAATAGTGCTGTCACTATTGGGAGGTATACTAATAGTGCTGTCACTATTGGGAGGTATACTAATAGTGCTGTCACTATTGGGAGGTATACTAATAGTGCTGTCACTATTGGGAGGTATACTAATAGTGCTGTCACTATTGGGAGGTATACTAATAGTGCTGTCACTATTGGGAGGTATACTAATAGTGCTGTCACTATTGGGAGGTATACTAATAGTGCTGTCACTATTGGGAGGTATACTAATAGTGCTGTCACTATTGGGAGGTATACTAATAGTGCTGTCACTATTGGGAGGTATACTAATAGTGCTGTCACTATTGGGAGGTATACTAATAGTGCTGTCACTATTGGGAGGTATACTAATAGTGCTGTCACTATTGGGAGGTATACTAATAGTGCTGTCACTATTGGGAGGTATACTAATAGTGCTGTCACTATTGGGAGGTATACTAATAGTGCTGTCACTATTGGGAGGTATACTAATAGTGCTGTCACTATTGGGAGGTATACTAATAGTGCTGTCACTATTGGGAGGTATACTAATAGTGCTGTCACTATTGGGAGGTATACTAATAGTGCTGTCACTATTGGGAGGTATACTAATAGTGCTGTCACTATTGGGAGGTATACTAATAGTGCTGTCACTATTGGGAGGTATACTAATAGTGCTGTCACTATTGGGAGTTATGCTAATAGTGCTGTCACTACTGGGGGTATGCTTAACATGACCATTTATTTTTTTCCTCAAAACAGGACATCTACAAATTTTTACGGGGGCCCACCACTAATTCAATGGGTGTAGTAGGATGCTTGTATCTATGAAACAAATCAAATAAACTGTGTATCATCTGTTATACCCACAGACTGTTTCAACAGCTCAGTGTGAAAAGCATGTTATACTATTAATTTTCAGTTACAGTGACCCCTATAATTACAGTGAGTATTCTACTGACATATATACAAGGCAGAGCACATACTACTGATCACCTTACAATAAGAACCACTTAAGATAATAGCAACTTCATTCTATTTACCGCCATACAATACAGAATATATTCTAGCTATTCCCATACCATACACACTGGCCCTTATATCATCATACAATACACATTGCATCCTAGTTATCACCATATAATACACATATCATCCTAGTTATCGCTATACAATACACATAAAAATACACAAAACATTTTACTGGGCTACATTCAATAAAAACAAATTTCTAAAAGTAAAACTATATGAGGAATTAACTAATAAAGTATATAAATCTACACATATTAAATATACCTCCATCCTGCCTTTCTTGCCCTCTTGTGCGTCTCTAAAGCCATCCAATCTCCCCCTCCATGTGTGTCTCTAGAGCCATCCAATCTCTCCTCTCCTTGTGTGTGTGCCTCCACAGTCAGCCTTTCTACCCCTTTCTTGTGTGTGTCAGACCAGTCAGCCTTTCTGCCCCTTGTTTTTGTGTTCAGTAAGCCTTATTGCCCCTTCCTGTGTGTGTCCAGAAAGCCTTTCTGCACCTTCCTTCTATGTGTAGGACCAGCCAGCTTTTCTGCCCCTTCCTTCTGTGTGTTGGACCAGCAAGCCTTTCTGCCCCTTACTTTTGTGTGTTCAAAAAGCCTTATTGCCCCTTCTTTTTGTGTATCCAGTCAGACTTATTGCCCCTTTCTTGTGTGTGTGTCTAGTTATCCTTATTGCCCCTTCTTTCTGTGTGACCATTAAGCCTTAATGCCCTTTCTTCTATGTGTCCAATCAGTCTTATTGCCCCTCCTTCTGTGTCCAGCCAGCCTTTTTGCCCCTTTTTTTATTCTTTTCAGTCAGCCTTATTGTCCCTCCTGTGTCCAGTCAGCTTTATACCCCCTCCTATTGTGTATCCAACAAGTCTTATTGCCCCCTCCTTCTGTGTCCATTTAACATTAATTGCCCCCTCTTTCTGTGTCCAGCCAGGCTTATTGCCCCTTTTTCTGTTTGTCCAACCAGCCTTATTGCCCCACCTTCTGTGTCCAGCCAGCCTTTTTTGCCCCTTCCTTCTATGTCCATTAAGCCTTATTGCCCCCTCTTAATTTTTGTTCAGTCCGCCTTATTGGCCCCTCCTGTGTCCAGTCAGCTTTTTAGCCCCTCCTTCTGTGTAACCAAGCAACCTTATTGCTCCTTCCTTCTGTGTGTCCAACCAGTATTATTGCCCCCTCTTTGTGTCCAGTCAGTTTTATTGCCCCTCCTTCTGTTTCTATTCGGCCTTATTGCCCCCTCTTTCTGTGTCCAGCCAGCCTTATTTCCCCCATCTTTATTTGTGTCCAGTCAGCCATGGCCCCTTTTTCTATCTGTCCAACCAACTTAATTACCCAACCTTCTGTGTCAAGTCAGCCTTATTGACCCCTCCTTCTTTGTCTATTCAGCGTTATTGCCCCTCCTTCTTTGTCCATTCAGCCTTATTGCCCCCTCTTAATTTTTGTCCAGTCCTCCTTATTGTCCCATTTTCTGTTTGTGCAACCAGCCTTATTGTCCCTCTTTCTGTGTCCAGCCTGCCTTATTGTCCCCTCCTTCTGTGTCCATTCAGTCTTATTGCCCCCTCTTATGTCCAGCCAACCTTATTGCTCCCTCTTAATTTTTGTCCAGCCAGCCTTATTTCCCCCCTCTTTATTTTTGTCTAGTCAGACTTATTGCTTCTTCCTTCTTATAGCTGCCTCTTTGGTGTGTGCCCCTTCCATGTTATTTAAATCCACATTCCCCAACGCAAAATACCTTTTGACACCAAAATAATCTTACCTTTTCTTGCTGTCTTCTTGCCTTCAGCTCTCTCCTCCGCGGCACGCTCTGCAGAATGACACCAGCGTGACCTTAGTTCACGCTGACATCTTGTGAACAGAGCTGTGGGTGGGTGGAGCTTAGGCATCGGACCCACTGGTGGCCAGTCTGGCTCTGAGTAAGTATGTGATGCTGAAATGTCCCGTTATCAGAAAGCAACAGGGGACATACAGTGTATGTCACCTGTTGCTCTCTGAAAACGGGACATTTCCCTTTGCCGAAGCTGGGCAAGGGGACAACAAGACAGCCCGTCAAAAAAGGGCTGCATCCAGACTTAAGTAAGTGCTTGAAATTAGTTACTCCTGGGCTAAACCATGTTGATGTAAGGGGAAGTCAAGTTAATTGTAATCTTTGCATGCAGGGATATATCTTTGAATTGCTTACTGCACACAGATACTGACCAGCTTTACTATCACACTGTTTTTTAGACTTGGGATAGGAAACTTCACCTCTCAACTCTAATACTGTTTGCAACAGATGAAATATGACTCCCCTGCAATCAAGATGGTTTAGCCCAGGAGCAACTAATTCGACTTTTAAAAGCATCCCCCGGGAGATTCCAGATGCAGACTGGGGGCGGAGCTTAACAGCGCGATTTATGCAAATGTCATCATTAAGCCCCGGGATCCCGGGAGAACTGCCCGAATTTTGGGAGTCTCCCAGACATTCCGGGAGAGTCGGCAACTATGAACAAATTTCAAGCACTTACTTAAGTCTGGATACAGCCCCTTCACCTCCCATTGTACAGTATCCTGTAACCAAAGGCAAAATAGGTCAAAAATAGTTTTGTCTAGAGGTAACAAGTGGCACCCAGTAACAAGAAGTACCTGTCCCTTGTCTACAGTATTGAAAAATCAAAGTGCCCCCCTTGTGTCGCAGAGCACAAAGCCTCTGTGATTGGTCTTCCCGATGGGCAGCGGGGACGACTATCATTTTTGTGCCTAGGAGAAGCCTGAACCCTAAATCCAGTTGTGAGCGCTACTAAACGTATCTGCAGGGCTGTCACATTGGAGCCATTGCAGTGTTGTCCGTTTCATAGGACATTGCCGCAGCCATCCTTGCTGGCTATGTAATAAAGACACACAGACACAGCAGCTTCGTCATGCAGCGTAATTCAATACCTGCAGCCGAAAAATGTTTCCATAATGTACCTGAAGGAGAAATGCAGGATGCTGCATACAGTACATTGCCGCAGCTAAAAGCATAGATCAGTAGTGAGTCTGAGAAATCCGGCAGAGATGATGTGCTGAACAGTGTGAAATGAATTACACCTCATAAGAGACTGTACAGACAATAAACTGTAAAAGCCATTATGCCTGGGTTAAATGCCACTCAAATCATGCTTATTATGAACATGAAAATGAAGGCAGAATACGCTTCCTTATGCATTTGAAACTGAAATGCATTGGCCTGAAGATGACCTGCTACTTGATTTTTTTCCCCTCAAAATTATCTCTGTATGCGCTCTGCTTGTTTTGGAAATGCTCTAAATAAAAATAATGGACTGTCTTTTAATAAGTCTCATTGTGAAGATCCCACACATCAAACAACGTAGCGCAGCTTGGAGGCAAACGACGGGCATGTGTGATCTAGCTGGAAGAGAGACAAATGGTGATGGTAGCAACTCCATCTAGGGACTGCTGACAAGAAAATGGCATTTGCAAACTGACACATCTGTCAGGGTGGAGGATATTGGCACCTGTCACACAATTTCAGTCATGAGTTTTAATAAAGCTGCTTTCCCTTAGGTAAAATTGGGACTTGACTGTAATATTAGCTGCAAGCACGTCTTGTCTACCCCCTTTTTCAGCCTTTCTGTGTGTGTGAAGCTTTTCAGATGAATCTTAAAGCAGAAGTAATGATGTTTACTACTTCAGTTTCAATTCTGAGGCTGGATTAGAAAGAGATGTGCTGTGATTTTTTTTTTTCCCTTTTTTTTTAGTCAAAGTGCTAACAAAGTGTTTCAGTCTATGTCTCTATGCTATATTTTATTACCCCCCCTCCCCCAACACCATCACTATCACTTTCACAGCGGCTATTGTTTTGAGCAAATTTAGCCCCAGGAAGAATGTTTGTCATAAAATCTGGGTTGGGATTTGCTGGTTGTCAGTCAATGAGTCAGTTAGACTTTAATTACTAGGCATGTGATGGGAGATGATGACTGTCATCTGTTTTTGGTAGATAGTATTTTCCCCTTGGCGTCAGTCACTTAAAGTCACACACTAAGGACAGAGTAAATGCTTATGTGGAGGAGAGACGGAACGGCTAAATATCAAATATTTGTTAGAGAACTCCGCTCATGTATTAGAACAAATTGTGGATTTCTTTTTGTTCTATTTTTATTTTAGAAAACGAACTATAGATTTTACATATTAATAGTTCTGCATGGAAAAAAGGTGACTTTTTGTGACATGCTATCATCTTTTTAGAAGGTTTCATAAGCATGTATGGGGCCGAATTCTATACTCCACTTATGTGGACAGACTTACGACAGCAAGGGGCTACATTAAGTTTTTTTAGTCAAGAGCACAGAAATTCTTATAACTACTGAAGTCTGGTTAACCAGTGATTCTTCTTTAGAAAGGTCGGAATATGTTACAATCAATTTTCACGGATTTGCACACTCGTGGAAAACCAGCCCCGATATAAAATTTGGTAAGTCTGCATCCTTTCCATTATGAATATTAGCTAGTGACACAGAAGATAATAGCACATCACTCTTTAACACTTAAAAAGGGCAGGGGAAAACCTACAGAAGTTTCTTTTCATTACAAAGTCATTTTAATTGTCCTGTAAGAGATCTTCCCCCTCTTCCACCTCACACACACACATTTTACTGTGCACCTGAAAAAATGACAATCAATACAAATGACAAGTACATGTAAAAATAAGCTTTATCTGAAAAAAACAAAAAAAAACTCACTCACCAATATTTTGTGTCCTTGGTATCTTCTTCTTCGGACAGGTTTGGATTAAGTAAACCTGAAGGCAGCTAAATTTAGGGTTAAGAAGGAAATCTTATAATAACTTACCTTGTTATTAATATTCGAATGTGTGCGAAGGTTACTTGGAAGATGGTATTAATACTCGGGCTGCTAGGACCTATACCTCCTTCTGCTGGATTTGATTTTCCACCCTCCCTTTATCCTTTTTTATGTTTTGTTACCTCTTTGAAGTTACATGTGTCTTACAGAGTTCTTCAGTAGTGTCAAAAGGGTATTTGCAATATTTGTAAACAGTGGAGGGAAATCTGTGCATTTTAGGCATCTAGGGTGAGATTCGTGGGGCAAGTGCTCTCGGCGTTGATGTGCACTCAGGTCTACCTTAAAGCACAGGGTGGCGCACTTGCAGCACTCTACCTTGCACACAGGGCACGGACACCAGATCCTGGCAACCAACCTAAGCAGGGCCACCGCCAGCAATTGTGGGGCCCGGGTCACATCCACGAGGCCCTACCCCCAATGACATCATTGGTGACATCACATGTGTGGAGCCCTGCGAACCTGCATTAAACAATAACAGCTGGCCCACTAATGATGGCTAATCAGCTCAGTGCCCTCAGGACATAAACATAAACAGTAAGTGCATGTGAGTATAAGATCAAGTGCTTATGGATCTGGCCGTAGTTTTATGTAGTTCATACTGTTTATACGTACTATGCAGTGCTTCTGAAATACACTGAAGCAGGGCACCTGAAACAATGTTCTCCTCACTGTAGCCAGGAATCCAGCTTTTTCAATTATTGTGTTATCATCTGTTTTTTCTCTTCTTTTGATAGTAATATTTTTCTACCAGTAATTCTATATTTTTCCCAGTATTTATTCACATTAGCGCAGACCTTGTACCCCAATTCACAATGGCCCGTAGTCACACCTCTGCTTCTTAGGTGCGTATTACTCTCGCCGCCAGCCACAGCGAGCGTGTAACTATGGGCCTGATCCAGACCTACGCCGATGCGCAGCCTCTCCTCTCACCCCCGGCATACTCACCCGCAGTCAGCGCTTACCTCAGTCCCCGCCTGCAGACTCTGCAGCGATCCCTGGCGCGCGCCGTGCGACGGATCATGGGCGCAGCCATCTTGCTTCCAGCGATGCTATAATCATCTCCTAGCAACCTGGTCTCCTCCAATCATAGTAGCAGGCGGGTTCTCTCTCTCCCTGCGTGCCGCTCCTTGCTCTCCTCTCATTGGGTACTATGCCTCAGTGATTTTGGCACGTGCTGGTTTCCCTGCTATTGGCTCCTCTCTCCTTTAAAGTTCAGTCAGCTGTTCCAGTTAGTTGGCGGTTATAGCATCTGCTGCCCCGTGCTTCTTATCTTTATCTTGCCTCTCTTATCTTCTGTACATTGCTCTTTTGCTTTCTTGAGTGCCCTATCGTTGCCCTACCTAGTTCCAGCTTGTTATCCACTTGTGTCAATCTCCTCTTCTATCCTGATTGTTTATTCCTTCCTGTGTTAACCTCCATTATTCCTGAGTGCTTGTTTATGTTAATCCCCTAGGGGATTCTCCGCTGGTGTGAGTGTGGTGTGAGTTTCCTAGTCAGTCTTGTGAGTCAGTCCAGTTTTGTCTGCCAGGTCCTGTCCATTTAGTGTTTTTTGTTGTTTGTTTAGTGCAGTCCCTTCTGTTACTACTGCACCCACTTAACTGCTTTTGCTAATCCATTTCCCCTTATCCCATTTCCTGTTCCGGGTTTTCTCTAAGGTGTATATCCTGAAGAAGTCTCACCAGCTCCAGTCTATCTCCACCATCCGCTGGTGTGAGTGTGGTGTGAGGGGCTCTAGCGAACACTCAAGACGGGCGCAGGCTCTACATACTGGTGAGTTACCCGATTCCTCTCTCTCTCTCTCTCTGTGGTCACCCCGGTGCTCTATCAAGGTAAAACCGGGGTACCCTAACACGTAGTAGGTCATTTATGCAATCTATGTACCAGTTAGGTACATAGATTGCCTACTTGCGGTATTAAGTAGTTTAGTTAGAAAGAAGGGATTTAGATTAGCCGGGGAGAGCGGGGGGGAAAGGCAATGTCTGTGCGGAGTTTCCTTCTTAAGAGGGAAACTCCTCACGGTTAGATTAGGTAGCCCTATGGCACTCGTAAGTTCCATAAGGTACCTAAAAGCGAGGGGCGGGTTAGGGGCAGGATGGAGGAGTTAACTCAATCGTAGCTTTGAATACGGCCCAATGTGTTTTAATTATTTTGAAAAACTGTATTTTCCCTGGGCTTCATCAACCCTAGTAACAGCAGTGCTCCAATAGTTACATATACAGTGGTGGTGAGTTGGGAAAATTCTGATGTTTACTTTGAATACTAGTTTGGACTTATCTGAAGTATGACCATAAGGCCATGGAAAAACTGTCAGCTACAGGTATTACTGTATGTTTACTGAAGATCCCATTTATTTACTGCCAAAGACCACACTCCAACAAAATAGATACTGTAGGAATCTCACTATAAGAGTAAACTAAGCAGGGTACGAGAACAGCCAAACAACAAGATTCTAGAGGTTATGTGTATGTTGCAGCATGCATTTCATCCAATTAATGAGCATTTAAATATGCTAGCATAGTTAACATGTAGAGCAATTATCTTCAACACTAAGCAGCAGCAGGGATTTACGTTTAGTATACAAGTAATTAACCATAATAATAATTATATTTAATAGTATGAAATGCGCATCATATGATACCTTATCTGTTTATATCAAGGAGGTTTGCTTCTGCAATTAAAGTTGCTATAAGTAGAAATATGAAGAAAGAACTGATGGAGGTGTTTGTTCATTTTAAAGGAATGGTTAGGTTGTCAGGTTAAAATTATTCATATTTATTTTAAAAATAGTATTAAGTACCACGTCTTATTTCTTCTAGTGTTTTTAGATCTCTGTAATGTGGGCTCTAGTACCCACCTGTGCCATTTCCTGTAGGCATTAGGCCCTGTTCATTACCTGTGGGAATTAGACCATGCGCATTTCCTTTGGGCACTAGGTCCTGTGAAACTGTTGTGGATACATTACTCATTGCACTTGTTGTAGGTACTAAGCTTTGTGTATTTTTTTGGGACACTAAGAAACCTAGACCTTAGGACAGGGGTCGGTAACCCCCGGCTCTAGAGCCGCGTCTCTTTCTGCCGTCTGCTGCGGCTCCCTCCTAGGGGGCTACAAGTCCCGGTCCCCTGTACTCTAGGGAGGCCACATAGTTTGAAACAGCGGGCTGCGGTCACATAGACCGTGGGCCCGCAGCTCTCAGTCACAGGCGCCGGTATCTCTATTCATCTCGTTATTGAATAACGCTATGAGGTAGCGTTATTCATTTAAACTGATTTGGTCCTGCAGGGCTCCCATAGGAGCCCTGTATTCCCAGTACTATTCATCTCAATAATGAGATGAATAGAGATGCCGACGCCTATGTCTGTGAGAGCCGCGGAGGAAGGAGCTTAAGGGAGAAAAAGATAATAAGGTAAGTTACAGAGGAAATTGGCACTTATAAAGGGCAAAGAGGAGGCTGGCACTTATAAAGGGGACACAGAGGAGGCTGGCACTTACAAAGCAGGCACATAAAAAGGCTGGCAGTTATAAAGGGGGCACAGAGGAGACTGGCACTTATAAAGTGGGCTCGGAGGAGGCTAGCACTTACAAAGGGGACACATAAGGAGGCTGGCACTTATAAAGGAAGCAATGTGGAGTCTGGTATTAATAAAGGGGGACATAAGGAGGCTGACATAAAGGGGGAACAGAGGAGGCTGGAACTTCTAAAGGGGCACAGAAGAGGATGGCACTTACAAAGGGGGACATAAGGAGGCTGGCACTTAGAAAGGGGGCACAGAAGAGGCTGGCACTTAGAAAGGGAGCACAGAGGAGGCTGGCACTTACAAAGGGGAACATAAGAAAGCTGGTACTTATAAAGGGGACGCATATGGAGGCTGGCACTTATAAAGGGGACACAAAGGAGGCTGGCACTTATAAAGGAGCACAAAGGAGGCTGGCACTTATCAATGGGGCATGAAAGGTGGCTGGCACTTATAAAGAGGACACAAAAGAAGACTTGACACATATATGGGACACATGGAGGCTGGGCACACAATTGGCAGAGGTGGTTGACTAGGCACAGTATAGGTAAGTGTGAAATCTGGGAAAGAGGGACAGGTAAAAAAATTAGATATGCACATATGAAAGGGCATTAATAAAGGCTGGGCACATACAAAAGGGCAGTAATAAAGGTTGGACACATACAATGGGCAGTAATAAAGGCTGGGCACAATAAAGGGGCAGTAATAAAGGCTGGGCACATTTTAGATGTCAAAAGGGTTTTGTGGTTCCCGAGGTTTTCTTTTCTGGGGCAAATGGGTCCAAATGGCTCTGTGAGTGTTTAAGGTTGCCTACCCCTGCCTTAGGACTTTTGTGGAGGGTATCATGCAAAAAAATAATGCTGTCCATCCACTGGACACGGTTAGAGGTAGGCAGTGTAGGAGGCAGTCTGTCCGCAAGTGCAGCTGATGACCCTGCTATTTCCTTGGATTATGGGGAATACTGCTTTGTGTAACCCGCACTTGAACGCAACTTCAGGTGGGTACAGTACATAAACTGGGGGAGTGTGGCCTGTCATGTGTTCCCAGGTTCTTGTCAACCACAAACAGGGGAACCCACACACATTGAGGAGTATAAAATACCATTCTTTACAGGGGAACTCTCACATCATCATACCCTTAAGATGTTTTCAGGTAAATCATATTGGAGGACCCCACAAAACTTTGAAAACCGGCCTGGCCTCAAAGGTACCTCAGTGAAATGGGGGAGATGGGTTCTTTTGAAACCTTGACTGCTTACAGTGTTCTCCACTAGCATCTATGACATCAGTGATATTGGCTCTATATAAAGTGGGCTGCAAGGTCTTAGTATCCCCACACTAGAAAAGTGCCAATACATTACCTCAGTCATGTCATTGTGAACTGTGTGCCACAAGTCACTGTTTAGTACATCTTCCAGCTTCCTCACTCTCATGCAGAAAGAAGCAGAAAGAAGAGACGCTTTAAGGATTAGGGGATTTTTTGGGATTATGAGTATTTACAACTCTACTGACACAAGTCTACTCTTGCGCCACTATTTCACCTGGTGACTGTTCTGTCCTGAAATGATAAATTCTGCTATGGTGCCTGTATGTGCACAGACAATAAGAGCTACAATGTAAATAATTCTTTACCCTATTCTTGTGGAAGAGTATTATTTTCATTTCCTCTGACACACACCACACTCTCTTCTATTATAAATAAAAGTGATTTCATAGACTGAAAAATATTTTGGGCTTCTGCTTTCATAAGTACATTATTTTGTTAAATGCTAAGCTCATCAATATTCCATTTTATAATGTATAATTGGAAATGTTTGTAGCCAAAATATAGAAATGGTGATCATTTCAATGTAATTATTTTCTTTTGTAACAGTTCCATTTTTATGAAGTGATCGCCAACATTATCTGATTATTCATATAACCTAGGGCATTCAATGCAATGTTAACCAACTATGAAATTTACTAATGCAGTAGCTTGAAAAAGAGCAAAGTTACCATTTTACAAGCAACAATATCTAAATATATCTGATTGAGGAAACAAACCTGCAGCTAATGTCCTGTTATGGGCTGCCATAGCACTTTTCTGTGCATATAGATTAGCACATCAACATAATCAATTCTAGAGGAGTGCAGAGATGACACCTGCAGCACTGACTATTCACTTCTGATTGGCTGTTTGATCATTCATATTACTTCATTATTTCATGCGATTGACGGAATTTAACTGTTGCTGTTCCGAACCATTATCACCCAAGCAACTGACATACAAATATGTCAACAACAGAATTGCTGGGCCATTAAGGAAAAGTCATTAAGAAAAAATCTTTGATGCTATCCTGTCTGTTTTCTACCTATGCTGGGTTTCTGGGTTTGTAGTTTATCTGCATTTAATTAATAATGTCACAATGTAAAAATGCTTTTATTTTTATTTTTTTAAAATATATTAAGGGCAAATTTGCACATCCGCATCCGCATCAGCTTTTACTTCACATACATATACTTAGCAACAGGTGACCGGAAATGGTGATTTTCTATAAAACATTAGTATGGCTAACTTGTGTAGGTACTGTTAGATTACATTCTGGTAATTATTGTGCTGTTTACTCATAGTTGCCGAGTCTCTCGGAAAGTCCAGGAGACTCCCGAAATTCGGGCAGTTCTCCCGGTATCCTGGGAGAGCTGGCAAAATTCCCTCAAGGGACTTGAGCCTCGTGGTTTCCATGAAACCACAGCCTCAAGTCCTGCCCCCCTGCCTGGCAACACTAGTTTACTAGTGTTGCTATGGACAGGAAGGAACTTGATGATGCAAATTGCATCATCAAGCCGCACCCCCATCCCTATGAAACCCCCCAAAAAGGGTAATTGATAGTCAAGGGACTTAATGATGCGATTTGCATAAAGAGCACAATTAAGCCCCACCCCCTGCATGCAGCTATAGCTTTCCTCCGGGATCTCCCGGAGGGAAGCTTTTAAAAGTCGGCAACCCTGTGTTTAGTTTACACTTTCTGTATATCAATACATATGTATTTTAAACCTTTAGTGGAACCCTATAAATAAAGGAAAATAATAAGTAAAAACCCTGTTGTGTGCATTTAGTTTGGTATAGTACAGTTAAAGCACAGAATATAGTTTCTTTTGTAAATACAGGTGAAGAGCATGAATGATAAATTGCCATGCAAGGTAATCCATTAAATGGCAGAAGATAATCACATTAATTTGCATAGCACAATTACTCTCTGAATCAGGCCTTTCTTTATGTCAGGGCCAGAAAACCTATTGTCAACTGTATAAACCACATTATAGATTAAGCAACTAAGATCGGTAACTGATTGAGATGCTTGTGTGGAGTCAGTCATGATGACTGCTACTTATACATTTAAATAATTTGTTGCCAGTTTAAATAATTTATGAATTTGAGCTAGACATTACTTATAAGAAAAAACATTCTGTGTTTGTGTGTGTGTGTGTGTGTGTGTGTGTATAT
>WWET01002448.1:205098-222770 GCA_011038615.1 Limnodynastes dumerilii
TAAATAAAATTAGAATATTATTAAAATTTGTATATTTATATAATTAAAATTTACATAAAATCTACATTGCTTTTGTTGTAAACGCTGGGAGATATGTCTCGCTCCAGAGAATGGGCATTGCACATCTCTGCCAATGGTGTGCAAAGCAATGCAGGTTTTATTCTAGACTCGGTCTTTAAACCTGCTTGGCCAGATTTACTGAACTGAGGAAAAGTGGAGATGTTGCCCATAGCAACCAATCAGATTTTAGCTCCCACTTTCCTATTACATATTAGAGAATGTCAGCTAAAACCTGATTGGTTGCTATGGGCAACATCTTCCCTTTTCCACAGTTTAGGAAATCTAGCCCTATTGTTTGTCTGCCCCCATACACTTAGATTGTAAACTCTTGTGAGCAAGGCTCTCCATCCCCTCGTCCTCCCCCTGCCCCTCCCTCGGTCTGTCTATCAGAATATTTTCGCTTACGATGAGCGTACGCTCGCTTGCGGTCGTAGCTCTGGATCAGGCCCTTTGTCTCATCTTGTTTATCATTTTCGTCAAGTCTGTTACTTGTACGGAGGAGGAGGAGGAGAAGACGAAGAACTATATTAATGATATTGATGGAACAGATCCAGAATTGCGTGCAACAGGGTACTTACACAGTCCAAATGCGTGACTACCCCATGCGATCGTACTACACATGTGTACGATCAGTCCTCTGCTGCTATAGGACATCACACCATGTGACATCACACAGAGGTGGAGCTTCCCAGACCCGTCTATTTTAGTCCAGGGGCCAGATTTACTACACTGCGGATTTGGAGAAGTGGAGATGCTGCCCATAGCAACCAATCAGATTCTAGCTGACATTCTCTAGTATGTAATACAAAAGTGAGAACTAAAGTCTGATTGGTTGCCTTGGGCAACAACTCCACTTTTCCAAACCTGCAGTAAATCTGGCTCCAGGACTCCACACTTTCTTAGGGCAGCCCTGTACACAACTAACAACAGGGACTCATATCAAGCACCCTGTGTAAATCTATAAAGGAGAACAATTGCTGCGTCTAACTGCTGAAGTGATGGTGTGAAAGGGAAGGTTGATAAAATAATTCCTTTGAATAACGGTCAAAGTCAGGTCAGAAGCAACGGCAAATGCTTTTATTTTTATTTTTAGCTGTGATAAAATGATTTTACACACGTCTACAGGAATACAGGGGAGTATCCTAAACCAATCAGAGGGGGCGGTTTACGGTTTTTCATGTTTTTTTACGTGCTATGATTTCAGTAAGACTCTGGATCTGCAGAATCCATTCCTCCATACATTTACTTATTCCAATGTATTTTCATTAGCAGGATGGGTGCTAACACAAGTGGAGAGAGGTACGGATTCAAATTGTACAATGTGGGTGTTTCCTACGCACACCACCCAATCCAGACTTTCGATTTGTCCCAACTTTAAGGTAGGGAGTCACCCCATGGAATGTGAAATTGTAAAGAATATCGAGACTGATGTTGTCCTTCTTTGGACTTTTAGAGACTTGCATCTAGATTTACTAAACTTCTAAAAGGAAGATGGAGATTGTGCCCATAGCAACCAATCAAATTCTACAGTTGTGCTCAGCTAAGACTTTCCCAAAATCAGTGAAAATTCTATCATACACGGTGGGAAATTGCATGCACGGCAGGGCCTCCTGCTGAGAAAAGTTGAATAGGGCTTCAGAAATCATTAAACCATTGTTTACTTACCAACTAGCAGCTACTGGCTTCTTGCAGAGATCAGACAATGGAGCTGATGTCATCCCTTCAATGTCCTACAAAAAGAGTGTGAATTGAATGGGTGATGTCAGCTGCATTGTCTGATCTCTGCGGGAAGCCAGCAGCTGCTAAATGGAAAATAACGTTTAATGGTTTACTAATTGAATATAGCTTCTCCACCATGTCTCAAATGAGTAACATGGCTGAGAAAGCTTTATCTGAGTCCAGTTGTTGTTCTCCCTTTCCTATTACATACTGGACAATGGGGTAGATCCAGAACTACGTGTGCAATATGTTTCCACGCGTAACGTATTTTCGCACGCATATGTTCTATACACTCCCCTAGGCACACCCCTTGAATGTACGTATTTCACCGTGTTCCGCTTCCCAAACCCTACCTTAACTTTTTTTCACGTAACAGCGTACGGACATAAATCGAGCGTATTGTTGACTCACGTAAAATTGGCACGCCCACACGTAAGTATTTACGTGACAAATACGTGAATGGCCCATACGTTCATAATTATGCTACGCTAATGAGCGTATTTTCTATGGAGCGCATGCGCAGTACTTAGAAATAGCCGATTTTACGTCTCCGCCACGCGGAAAATCGCTCTGATGCGTTGTTCTGGATCAGGCCCAATGTCAGATAGAATCTGATTGGTTGCTATGGGCAACATCTCCATTTTTCATTTAGAGAAGTTTAGTAAATATAGCCCTTGGGAATTAGAATGCGGGACATTGTCCTGTATTATATGTTTACCTATCCAATGGACAATTGCTTGCATCGAAAGACGCACTTCTACTTCAGGGATCTACACTTCTGGACTTGACGCAACATGAATCGGTTTATACTTTCATCTTAGAGTTAGGGTTGGGCTGTGGTTAGAGTTAGGCTGCAGTTAGGGATAGTCTATGGTTAGGGTTAGTGTTAGGCTGTGATTAGAGTTAGGGTTAGGCTGCAGTTAGGGATAGTCTATGGTTAGGATTAGTGTTAGGCTGTGGTTAGTCTTAGTGTTAGGCCACGGTTAGGGTTGGACAGTAGTTGGATTTAGGGTTATGCTGAGGTTAGTGTTAGTTATAGTTATTGGACCTGATTCACACTTAAGAAGCTGCGGCTTCTTAAGTGTGAATGCGTCCAAAATGACCTACTGCGCATGCGTAGTAGGTAATTTACGCTATCTACGTAGCCGATAGGCACGTGGATAGTGTAGGTGCGGTCTTTACAGACTGCGCTCAGCATCATCCGTAAAAGAGGCAGCGTAATGCCGCCTCAGGGATTTTAGGCAGAAGTGGGAGGGGCGAGGTATTTAGATTAGCTGGGGAGGGCGGGGGGAGGCGAGAAGGTGCAGTGTCCGTAGGGACACTGCACGGAGAGATAAGGTAGCCCTATAGTACTTGTAAGTGCGATAAGGTACCTAAAAATGGGGGGCGGGGATGGAAGAGTGAGTTAGGTGCAGGTCTGCCCTCATCTAACTCACTCTTATGTGTGACTCAGGTCCATTGTTAGACTGTGTTAGGGTTAGGCTGCGATTAGGGCAAGTCTGTGGTAAGGGTAAGGCTGTTGTTAGGGTTAGGGTTAGGCTGCAGTAATGATTAGGGTTAGGGTTAGGGCTAGGCTGCAGTAATGATTAGGGTGCGAAGTTACGTGTGCGAAAATACGCTCCGTGAATAAACGTACGGCACACGTAGTTCTGGATCTACCCCAAGGTCTTGAAATAGCGTAGACAGTTTATGTCAATAAATGAGGTGCGTGATAGCTCCAAAGTAACGGTACTGTTCCTATAGTAGACAATATCACACTGGTCCCAGTGTGAACAGTGAATCTAATGCCACTCAGCAGATGTAAGGAAAGAAAACAAGTGCACTAGTACTTATCTGCTCCTGGACAAGCTGCGCGTCCCATTCTCGGCTCCAGCCTCTGTATAGATGTTAAACACCGCGGGCTCACTGGACTCACTTCCACCTTTATCAGGATAATAGGCTTTTGAATATTCCTCTAGTAGCTGTAAACTTTCCACATGCTGTATTAATGTGCTCTCATATAGTGGAACACATGCAGCTCAAGCGGGCCAATCACTGTTAAAAGTGCAAGTGCTTCAATTTCTAAGGTACAGGTAAGTAAAAAAAAGGTTATATTCAACTCCCTGATGCGTTTCATCCATCGGATTTCATCAGAGGATTAAATGAGTAAATGGGTGCTAGCACAAGTGGAGAGAGGTAGGATTTAAATTGTACAATATGGGCGTTCCCTACGCACACCACCCAATCCAGACTTTTGACTTGTCCCAACTTTAAGGTAGGGAGTCACCCCATGGAATGTGTGATTGTAAAGAATACCGAGACTGATGTTGTCCTTCTTTGGACTTTTAGAGACTTGCGTCTAGATTTACTAAACTTCTAAAAGGAAGATGGAGATTGTGCCCATAGCAACCAATCTTTTAGACGGCATATACGCAATCTACGTATCGAAACGATAGTAGCTATTGTTTATTGAATTACGTCTGTCTATGGAAGACGGACGTAGTTCTGGATCCGGCCCATTATAACTCACATGCAATCCCTATTTCGATAGTGCCATTCTCTCCCAGTCAGTTCAAAACTCAAAGAGGCAAAGTAATCGATCCCTGGAGCACCGAACAACCCTAAACCTGCCCCTTACTCACCTCTCTTGTGTTCCAAAAATGAATGCGAGTGCTGATTGCATACTCACCCATTCATAAAAAATAAAAAAAACTCTAAATAGAGGCAGCCAAAAAGGAACTTTAGGCTATCTCTACCTCTCATACAGCCATATCGGTGCGGGAAACCCTATAATAATAGCACTCAGAAAAAAACGCTGCAAAACACAGCAGAAATCAGTTTTGATGGTGAAAGAGGTCGCTTTATAGAGGGAGAAAATTTTGATAAATGAAAGTTTTTACAATAAATCGTGTTTGAAATCAACAGTCTGTTCAAATACACAGACAAAACTAAGAAGTTACATTTTATTCTGTAAATGTATGGGAAAAAATATATAAAAGCATAAAAAATAAAATGAATCAATTTTAGGCTACAAATGCTCAGAAAGAAATGTAACCAGTGAACATGAACTGTAGCCATTATGTTGTTGAATTCCCAGCAGAATTTAGTGGTCGGGGGGAGGTAGAGGTGAGAGTGGTAATGGTAAGTAATAGATTCAAAATATGGCCTCGCTGTTTTCAAATGAATTTACATAGGGCTGAAAATATATATATATAAAAAACATTTGCACAGTATTTTGTGAGATATGTAAAAATATTTATAGCCTGAGGCAGCAGTGACATCTAGTGGTCATATTAGGGAATATTATTATAAATATGATGCATTCAGTGTATATATGTATAGGGACAAAGGTAAGGACTTCAACCATTATAGTCCTGTTATACATACAATCATGGAGGAAACACCAACCAAACCCCGGTCCTATGTTTACCATTCAAAATATGATGCAGACAAGTTTGCTAGTAAAGAGACAGGCCCACATATGTCACACAGAGATGGCAGCCGTGTATTGAGCTGACTGGGCTGAATCCTTGGTATCTCCAGGCTGTAATTTTGGACCATATCTGCCAGGTTTTCATCTCTTCCCTCCAGGAGTTGCCGGAGGAATGATACAGCTGAGCGGTTCCAATGGTAGATGATGTGAATTGTGTCACATGCCCGCGACGGCCTCAATGGGTATTGAGCATTCGCCTGATGATGTGTATTTTACAGTTTCTAGTACTGTACAAGACCGGAAAACATGTGCATGCAAATGACAGCGATTCATAGGGACACAGTCTAGTATTCCTGTATGTGTAGACATATAGGGCCTGATCCAGACCTATGCCGATGCGCTGTGCATACTAACGCATATCGGTATGCACTCCCCCCGACACTCCCCCCTGTGGCTACCCTAACTTCAGCCGGCGTAAGAGAGGGTAAATACACTGGAACCGGAGCATATTTACTAAAACATCTCCCTCCCTCATTACACTACTCCCCTCGCCTACCTACACTAACCTATGCATAGTAATGGCGAGGAACGCAACCTCGGCCGCTACTATGCCGATACTTTTCAGCCATTCTTATGCTGCCGTCCGCCTTATTGGACCTGATTCAGACTTAAGAAAGTGCTTAAAATAAGAAAGGAAAGTCACTCCTGGGCTAAACCATGCAGATTTCAGGGTGAGTTAAGTAAATTGTTCGCCGCGAGGCTCTTCCGTCGTAGTGTCCGCTCCGCCTTCTACCCGTTATGAAGTTCTGCAGATTTTTGGCCGATGCGTTCAGCTTGTGGGATAGAGTGCGCAGATTCTCCGTCTCCAGCCCATAGTTCTGTCAAACACAAGAGGAGACACCTTGGATGTGACACAGGACATGGCAGAGCAATGTCACGTTATATGTACAATATACAGTGGAAGCGTCTGACAACACGGGGTGTCCCGGGAGATAGTGACGCACGAGCAACAATTCACCCGATTCGTGCAACAAAACGTGTCAGCAAAATCCAGTATGGCCATAAATAACGAGCGAATGCCCCTGGCGCCATCTCACGTGAGACCAGCAAAAAATATACTTTCACTAAAAAATTTTTGAAGCTTTTTAAAATATTTTTTAATCTATTTTTCTTACTATTTCCTGTTTAACGTAAATCATAGTATCCGACTCTCCCGGAATGTCTGGGAGACTCCCGAAATTCCCTGGAGAGGAGGCGAATCACCAGCATTTGGGGTGGATGATGTTATTTAATGCAAATGAAGTCCCGCCTCCATCTTTTATGATTCATAGAGTAACTAGAGATGGGGAGGGGCTTGACAACGTAGATTGTGTCATCCTATCATAGGCAGTGGGCGGGACTTCAGGCCATTTGTGAAATGAATTAGAATGAAACAGCGCTTTGAACACTTTGGGCCAGATTTACTAAGCTGCAGGTTTGGAAAAGTGGAGATGTTGCCCATAGCAACCAATCAGATTCTAGATCTCACTTTCCTACCACATACTATAAAATGTCAGCTAGCATCTGATTGGTTGCTATGGGCGACATCTCCACTTTCCATAAGTAATATATCTTTCTAAGAATGGCTGTAGTCATACGTAACGGACGATGGGTTTCTCGTAAAAATATATGACCCTTTAATGTGAAAAATACATAGGAAACAGTAATAAATATAACTTTCAATAATCAACATAAATAGCAGCAATAAGCTAGCTGCATCAGCTTAGACCACAGGAACGAGGGAAGCGATATCGTCCTCACTGATTATTCAATGAATGAATGATATCTCAGTCCTAATGATGTAGAGCCATCAGACAAGCAGAGAGAGGTTGTGCGCACTCACATGGAGTAGTATGAGCTGCCGTGATAATGCTGTAGACACAAATAATAGACACGGTAATAAGCAGAAATGTGCTGGACGATGTCTCATAGGACCTGATTTACTTAGAATCGCGGCCCGCGACAGACGGGAAAATGTTCGTGGTGCACATTTTTCCGTCTATTACGGTACCCGATTTTTATACGCACCTCTATGAGGCGCGGATAATAAAAAAAATATTAGCTTCGCACTGAAAAATACGCGACTACGAGGATAACTGAATCAGGCCCATAAAATCGCGATCCTCAGAAGCTTATTGGAACAATCTCAGGCTGTTAGATATGTCATTAATATCAACGTTTTCCATCGTAAACAGTCAGTATATATATTGAAATAACCAATAGGATTCTCCGTTGAGGGTTCACGTGCGTACCTTCTATACACTCCCCTTGTCACACCCCTTGAATGTACGTATTTTGTCAAGATCCGCTTTCCAAACCCTACCTTAACTTTTGGCAACGTAAATATAACTTTCAATAATCAACATAAATAGCAGCAATAATCTAGCTGCATCATTAGACCACAGGAACGAGGGAAGCGATGTAGTCCTCACTTGAATGAATGAATGAATAATATCTCAGTCCTAATGATGCAGAGCCATCAGACAAGCAAAGAGAGAGGTTGTGCGCACTCACATGGAGTAGTATGAGCTGCCGTGATAATGCTGCAGACACAAATAACAGACACGGTAATAAGCAGAAATGTGCTGGACGATGTCTCATAGGACCTGATTTACTTAGAATCGCGGCCCGCGACAGATGTGAAAATGTTCGTGGTACACATTTTCCCGTCTATTACGGTACCCGATTTTTATACGCACCTCTATGAGGCGCGGATAATAAAAAATATGCGCACAATTAGCTTCGCACTGAAAAATACGCGGCTGCGAGGATAACCAAATCAGGCCCATAAAGTCGCGATCCTCAGAAGTTTATTGGAACAATCTCAGGCTGTTAGATATGTCATTAATATCAACGTTTTCCATCGTAAACAGTCAGTATACTGAAATAACCAATAGGATTCTCCGGGGAGGGGAAGGAACGTTCCTATTGTCCCTCTTAAGAAGGAGAATGTGAACGGGAAGTTCCTGAGGTTCTTAAAAAAAGTGGGAGGTGTCAGAGGAGGGAGCTTTAAGATAAGGGGGTAGATCCAGAACTCCGCTTGCAATACGTTTATTCGCGTAGCGTATTTTCGTGTGCGTACCTTCTATACACTCCCCTTGTCACACCCATTGAATGTACGTATTTTGTCCAAGATACGCTTTCCAAACCCTACCTTAACTTTTGGCAACGTAACCGCAGTGATCCGCACACGTACGTATGGGTAACACGTATTTACGCAGCTAAGCACGCCCATACTGTACACTTTAAATACAACCCCCGCCTACATAGCGTATTTCAGACGTATTTTGGAATCACGTAAAATTGGCACGCCCACATGTAAGGATTTACGTGACACATACGTGAATGGCCCATACGTTCACAATTACGCTACGTTACTGAGCGTATTTTCTATGGTGCGCATGCGCAGTACTTACCAAAAGGCGATTTTACGTCTGGCCACGCGGAAATTCGCTTACAAGCGTTGTTCTGGATCTGGCCCAAGATGTGTGTATAAGAATGTATCCGCGCCTTCTTAAAGCTCTTATGCGCGAATACAATCCGTTATATCTATGTCCACATTGCTGCTAAAAGAGCAATAGGCGACGCGCTTCGTTTGTAGAGAACTTATTAAGCCCTTAAATCCCGCCATCAAGCCCCTCCCCCATACTGACGTCTCTTTCTCTCCTCCGAGAGCTCCGGGAAGAAGGAAAAGTCGGCGACTATGACTGAATGACTTGTATTTTGTAGCAGGAAACCCTGGTCTGTCGCGCACATGGACAATGCGGACGACACGGTAATCCTCCCTCCGTCACCCAGCGTCACCGGCTGAGAACCGCTGGTCCGGAAATCATAAGATACATTCCTATGGGCTTAGCCGTCACTATATGTCACATTCACAATGACACACATTACATGAAATCCTTTACATTCGCCGGCTGCGACGTTGAGATGATGAGATAAAAAGAGTTATATTTCATCTGCAAATTGCGCAATTACTGTACGGCGTTTCCTGGCGAGGACCAGAACTTTAACTAAAATATAGAGAACTTTGCTGGTATTTGTAAAGACAATTATCCATCCATTATCTTTGTAAACCTTTGCTTAATTGGCTCATTTATAGAGAAATCCAGCGCCATTAACGCCGGAGAGGATTGTGTTGTGACAGTTTACAGCGAGTTATAAATCCGGGCAGCTGAGGAGCGCAATGAAACGCAGCCAATGCTGTAAAAGGACCATTACGCTTTACAGTAGCAGTAACGACAGTAAGTTTCCTCGCAGTGAATGGATGGGACACCGGGCGGGAACACTGCGAGCTGGCCGTGCGCATTGTCACCGTGTTACTGTCCAAATAGAGCAACGGGGACCATACACTTCCATCCCTTACCCCTGTAATAGACATACACAGCATTCCGGACGCTGAGCAATATATTATATTCAATTTGCTGCTTTTTAAATCTCTCTCTTTGGCAAACTAAAATATCGGTCAGAGAGACCCAGCCATCCGATCCACAGACACAGACTCACAACTCTCAGCGTGTCATTTAATGGCCAAGAGGGGAGAAGGTGGAAATCACAGTGCAATTAGAACTCAGAGGGGTGTCCAGAAATCTCTCTGCTCACTACATCAGGTGCGATGTGACTGTGCTTAACAAAATAAAAAAAAGGGGAGCAGATAAATAGACAGAGGGCCCAAGGGAGATCGATGCTGAAAATAATCAAGGGCCCACACTATATAGTATGCTTCCGAGGAGGTTGTCCTTATGCACTGCAGAGGGAGGCCAGGAGATTTGATGTGTGTGAGGGCCTTTTTTATGTGGAGGCCTGGAGACTGTAGTCCCATTAGCCCCTTTGTTACTCTGACAAGTACGACAGGCTGTGTATGGTCACAGAGCAGCCAATCAGAATACAGTTACATTTCCCTTCCCAGTGATATAACACAGGTACAGATACTACACTGTAATGTATAGAGGAAATGCTGGTTATATACACATTACAGACAGATACAATACAGATACATTTCAGTGGTAAATGCATTATGTCGAAAATCACAGGAAAAAGCAGTGTTAAGGGACAAACATAATGGCAGCACCTGATTGGCTGCGGTCCAGGTCATCCAATCAGGTGACACTGCTCCAAGTCTCGGACACTTTAAAGAAGTGAAAGTTTAATGATGATTATTTCCAGTGAAAGGTCTGTGACGGCTGTCACTGGGCTGCAAATAGGTTTGTTATTAGCAAGCGATTGATAGAGTCTGAGAAGTGTTCCTCCAGCTGCGGGAAGAGGTTCCAGCAGAGAGCCGGAGGAGACATTTCTCCAGAGAAGACGATCAATATTCAGAGGACAAGGATTGTAATCAATGGATTCTGGGGAGACCCCAACAGAGCAAATCAAAGCCGACTGTACAATCGCAGCAAGAAGCGGATACCGCGGAGCAATCTGCTGCTATGGAACGTAGGAATCATCGCCAGACGCTTAAAGAATACTCTACGTCGCTTAGCGGTGACCGGCGTCCATCAATGGCAGCCATTACTGTCATGTCTCTCTGAGAATAAAGGGCCTCATTCACAATCACGTTCTTAAGCGCGTCACACAAAGATCCCTGACTTATATCATCGGAGCAGATGTTACGTGTCCTAAGATCTTCCATAAAGAACTTTGTCCCAGACGTATGAACTTCCGTGGAAAGGGCCGGCACTTACATACCGCCACGCTGGCTGGATCAGGTGACTAAGCGCAGGGGGAGGAGACCAGCGGTCGCACAGATAATTGCTATGCAATAATCCTCCATAACAGGGCTTTATTTACCCAGTAATCACTCCATGAATAATTACCCCTCATTACTCCTCATTACCCCTCATTACTCCTCATTACTCCTCATTACCCCTCATTACCCCTCATTACTTAAGTTATAATAAAAATAAAACTGGCAGTTATCTAAGACAAGATGACCTCAATACTGGAGACAGAAATGATAAATACACTTTTATCTCTTGTGAATCAGCTGCAGTGTCACCTACTTTTATCTCTTCTATAAAGATGAAGCAGTCAGCAGATCCTATTCACAGTCTCCACAATAACACTGAAAGATTTAATATCAATAAATACTGATGCGGCCATTTATATTGAGAAATAGTTTTGCTGGCAGCGCTAGACACACCTATGGGTGGAGCTATTCACTGGACACACCCCATGGGCAGTACAGGATGCACCCCTTTGGTAGTACAAGACACACCCCTTCAGTGGCACCCCTTTGGTGCAACAAATTGATAGGGCTATAGCAATCTCCCTGATATTCATTTGCAAAAGTTGGCCATCATGATGTATCTCCAGAAGGACTGTGCAAAGAAGAGCAACTAAAATGATGCATGGACCACAGTATATTACAAAACCTGCCCAGAAAGACTAAAGGATCATAATACATACCTCCCAACTGTCCTGATTTCAGGTGACTGCCTTCAGTGTTTCCCAATAATTGAGGAATTTTTAAATTACTATTGCCTAAAGCACTTCCATGCATATATTCAGCGTAATTAGTTAAGTTAAGTTACTACGCATGCGCACGTACCTAAAAATACGGATCTCTCAATACGGCCCAATGGCCAGATTCAATTGCCGGCGATATTTTAAAAAATATTGCTTTGGAAAAAATATGACGCCTTCGCCGGCAATTGAACGATAAAAATTCGGCGATTCAATTTTTATTTTACCGCTGCGCAAAAAGAGCAGGCAGAGAAGGGAAAATTCAATGGGGGAAAAAAAAAAGACGTTTTAAACGTCGCAAATCACTTCCTACTAGCAGGAAATGCCCGGCGCTAATGCCAATTTTTTTGCCAAGGCACCTGAGCAGCGGCCCCTGGCATCCATGGGCATGCTGATGCTTATAGTTCTACAAGCATCAGCATGCCCTGTTGGGGCACAAAACAGGGCAGCGTTAAAAATCTGCACCTCTCATAGGGGCAAATTTTTAATTAACGCGATCGGTAAAAAAAATGGCGTATTTTTAACACTGCAAAATAAATGAATAGCATAAAAAAAATAGTGACCGTTATTTTGCAAAAAATAGCGTTAAAAATACGCCAGCGAAGGCTTTTTACTCAATTGAATCGGGCCCCTAGATGGTTACAATTTTAGGACTTTCTTTAAAATAAGTTGTACCCTTTCAGAATAAGTGGATAATAACAGCAGGAAAAAAACATTTAAAATGCAGAACGATAATGAAAAATGTTTTGTGCAGTTGGCCAATACTTAGATTTGGGGTAAAAAAAAACTCCAGTGATTATTATTTGAGACTTGGAACGTGTCCCTGTAACGTAGCTGGCAGCCTGGCATGGTCAGGGCTGCTGGGGACCCACCTGTACTGTAATAGCAGCCTGCGTCGTCCATTCATGATAAACCCTGCAGCCTCTGCTCTCTGCGGCACGTCACATTATGCATTGTGTGCAGGAGGTAAAGGTTGGCACTTTCAAATGTTAAAAGCATCTTTGGCAGTTTCCTTGTGGGAGAATCCTTCCCTGTCTTGTCTTTTGAAAACAAAAAAGATGCATTATTTTACAGCCCCCCCGAGTGTTGTAGAGAACCCGGCAGCTCGTGGCCTGTCAGCCAATTCAGCACTTTTAAAGTTGCATCGGCGGTGATGACTAAAGGAAAAATAATGAAGTTTGAGGACACCGATCACACAAACATTACTTTTTACTGGACCCGAGCCCAAAAACAGCAACAGAAAATTGCATTAGAATACGAGAATTCATTTGCACAAGAGGTGGGTAAAAATAATGCATGATATCAGATGGATACATAGATAATCCTGTATTGACCATTAAGAGTTGGAGAGGACCAGATCCTAAATTTCGATTTGCTGCTGATTTTCACGTTGCTGGATTGGATTTCATTCTAATTTGCGTCCTGGGCCTAAGCACACATCTGTGCTGGCCAATCGGATTGTCTTCCACCCTCTCCAGACTTAAGAGCAATGGTCCTGATCAAGACCGAGTGTTCCGTATGCACAGAGAGTTCACACGGAAGAGGGGAGTGAACTGTCTGGACAGTGAGAGAGGTCAGCTTTACTAAGCTGCGAGGAAGGAGAAGTGGAGATGTTGCCCATAGCAACCAATCAGATTCTAGCTGACATATTCTTGGGTCCGATTCAATTTGCCGCGATGACGGGAAAAAGCTTGCGATGCGCTTTTTCCCGTCATTTATGGTAGCAAAATAATTGCGGAATTAGCTTTGCACCGTAAATAACGCAGGTGTGAAGCTAATTGATTCGTGCCCCTGGTATGTAAAAAAGAGAGTGAGAGAGAAAATCTGATTAGTTGCTATGGGCAACATCTCCACTTTTCCTTTCCTGCATCTTAGAAAGTGTTTTAGAGCCAAACCTTAAGTTCTCCGCATAGATCTGTGTCCTTCCGAACGCAAAACCGCGCAAAAGTGCCTACCGCCACACTCTGACCCTCATTTGCAAGCCTATCCCCGAAACCCACGCAAGGATTAGGAGTGGGCGGCTGTCCTAGCAACCGGAACTAGGAGATCCATTGTGTACCAGACACCCGACGGACAGAGATCTAAATCCGGCTCAATGACACCTGCAACAGCTTTCCACAGGGGTCTGTGGTCCAGGTTGAGTTGCGCTCGCGCTTGGGCGTGATTTGCTATTACAATATGCAGCATTGGCGACCGACGCTCGAGACTTCCAAACTGCCTCCATTTTACACGTCAGAGACCGTAAGGTAGGGTTGTACTTAGTGGAGGGATCGCGCTGATTTGTGGATTTTGCGGTACTGCGACCCACACATCTGATAAGCGCAAAGTAATTGGATGGAATTACTTCATGTCTATGTATATAATGTTAAAAATCAAAGGAGGAGGAGGCTTAACACTGCAGCCTGCGCAATACATCAGGAATATCTTGTGAAAAGGTCGGTGCACTCCAAGGGGTATATTTACTAAGGTCGTTTTTGGCCAAACCAGTTTGCCCGCGATTATGCCATCGCCGTATTCACTAAAGGCAAAGTCTTCTGACGTCATCATTTCTATAAAAGGGTGCCCTCTAGTGTCCAAATGGTCATTAGTAGCAGCGCCCAAGAAGAGGAGGGAGCATGTTGTCAGGACAAGTGCCAGAGGAGGCCGAAGAGCGAATGGAAGGACCGGATCAGATTCTACAAGCAAGGGATCATCATCTCCAAGCAAGCGGACAAGATTCTGCAATCAACAGGAGAAGAATAACTTCAAAGAAAGAACAAACTACGAGCAACTCTTCTCAAGAATGAGGACAGCGAAACGCTGAGTCATAAATATTTTTTATTTCTTTCTGCAACACACTTAACAAGAAGGTTAGTAAAAAATTGTGTGGCCGCCTGTGTTAATTTTACATGGAATGGGGAAATATTATGGAGAGTAAATGTTTATTTTATTATGATATGTATGTAAATGTTTATTATGTCTGTTTTTTACCACTGTATTTTTATTTTAACTGGCTACAGCGCAGGATGCTTAGAAGGCTTAACATGCTGACGCTGATATTAATACAAGGCTGATCCTTGTAGTTCTATCAGTGCGGACATGCTAAGGATTATAACCATGCTGCGCTTGGCTTTGAAACTGTTATGCGTCGCCGGTCTCCTGCTGCCTCTGCCCGCGATCAGCCCGCTTCTGTCCGTGCTCTAGCCCTGCTTCCCGCTGTTACTCACCGCCAGGTCCCTGTTGCTTGCTTCCCGCACCATCCAGTCACCTCTAACCGCCTGCTTCCTCCTGCCTCTAGTCTCTGCTCTCTCTCCCTGCTTCTGGGCAGACAGCGTGTAGGAGGTAAACAATGCCCACGTGTTGCGCTGCGGCCTCTTAGTGCGGGCGCTCGCATTCCCTCAGGCACTTTTTGTTTAGCACTCCCCCTACAGGCTGTGTGCGGCCAATCACCTTTCTCTTCAGACAGCTCAGCCTATTAGAGGCTAGCTGTCTCTATATAAGTTCTCTTCTCCCTCACATCTTTGCCTGTTATAGACCCTGTTTGTCAGTTTCTGTGATCTGCTTCTTACCTTGTGTGCCTAGTGCTTTCAGCCTAGTAAATTGATTTCTGTTTGACCTACTTACCTGCCTTGATTCCTGCCATTGTTAACTTCTGTATCCATCCCTGGTTCTCTCCCTTGTTGTACTTACCTTCCCATTGTACCTATCCATTTCTTGAGTGTATGCTTTATGTTACTTCTTCGGAGGCCCCGCAGTGTGATTGCATGCAAGTCCTGGTGCGTCTAGTCCAGTCCCGTGAACAATCTTTTGTCCATAGTGCTTGGCTCAGCGTTTTACGTTGTTCGCCGCAGTCCGGTCTCTTCCGGACTGACCCTATTCCCGCTTGTCTTCCTGCTCCCAATCCCTCACTTTGGTTTTCACTCCGGATTTCCTCTTCTCTTTCTCGAGTTGGGTTCAACGGGGTACGACCAGGTTATTGGGGTGCAGCCAATTCCATCCCCACCATCAGGGGCTCTGGTAAAAACCACCCGATAATAAAGACTCATCACTTCTCCTATTTCTTTTGTGGCACATAGGTAATCCCGAGACGCCACTCCAGTTCCTTCTCTCTTTCACGACCACTCCAGTACTATACAAGGTAAACCCGGAGTGTCGTAACAGGGACAGAGAAAAACACGTCAAATATATTGACATGTGTTTTTCTGGGAAAGTGTGTGGTGCTTTCAATGAACGCGGCCCACACACAAGGCGCTTTTTTTTTAGCGCTTTCAGGACGAACTAAAGGCGATTTAGTAAAATCGCCTTTAGTGAATCCGGCGATTAGTATGTTTTATATGGCAAACAGCTGGACGAGTTTTGTCCAGCGATGTTTGCCTGGTCGATTTTGCTAAATGCTCAAGTCCCAGAACTTTGCCTTTAGTGAATACGTCGATTGTATAATCGCCGGCAAAGTCCCGGGAGTTTGGGGCGCTTTTAGCAAAATCGAGCCTAGTAAATGAGGCCCATGCAGATGGAAGGACCGGATCATCATCTCCAAGCAAGCGGACAAGATTCTACAATCAACAGAAGAAGAATAACTTCAAAGAAAGAACAAACTACGAGCAACTCTTCTCAAGAATGAGGACAGCGAAACGGTGAGTCAGAAATATTTCTTTATGCAACACACTAATCTTAACAATAAGTTTTGTAAAAAAACAGTGACCTGTCTTAATTTTACATGGTGTGCAAATATTATGGATTGCAAATGTTTATTTTATTCTGAGATATACGTAAATGTTTATTATGTATGTTTTTTTGCCACTGTATCTTATTTTATTCTTAAACCAGCTACAGCGCAGCATGCTTAACATGCTGACGCTGATATTGATAGAAGGCTTGGCAATGCTGAGCCTTGTAGTTCTATCAGCGCAGCCATGTTAAGCCCTACAACCATGCTGCGCTTGTTTTTTTTGGGACAAAAGAAAAGCAAAGCGATTTACCCCTTGAAACATCGATGCTTATCGACGCCAAATTAAAATCACCTGACAAAAGCGTCTGTTAGTGAATTCTGCTATTTTTACAAAAAATTGCGGCAAAACCAACCTTAGTAAATATACCCCCAAGAAAGAGTTTCCAAACAGTCGGACCAGAAAACATTTACTTTTACAATTTGCGCATTCGCACACAACAAACACTCTTGGATGAAAAAACTTTTTTTTATTTATTTGCATTTTCCTACCAAGTGTAAAAAAAATAAAAAAGTAAGAAGATTAATACACAAAACCAGGAGAGGCTGCCAATAGCCAATGAGAATCTTTACTCTAGAAAGCACCAGAGTTTTGATTGGTGGCTAGAAGCAACACATGCATTTTCCTTTGTAAAACATTTACGATGTCTAAGTCCATGTGTTACAGAAACACATTCTTACTGAACGAATCCCACATTTAATCTATTTTGTGTTCATTTTCCACCGAGTAAAAAAAAAAAAGTTAATCTCAGCAAAAACCTAAAATACGACAATAATTCAGCAAATATTCTCCGTCGCAAAAGCTGGCGCATCCAGCTGGCGCTCCAATGTTCCTGCCAAGGAGGCATTCATCAGATCAGTTGCAATGAAGCACTGTGTCTGCCCTTTAGAATGAGCTGGTCCGCAGCCCAATTCTATAATGTAATTATTATGTCCTGTGCTCCGAACCATCTGCTGAATTTCACTCGGTGAGGAGTTACTTCATCAACTACAAACAGGCTTGTCCCTTCTGCCCTGCACCTTTCATTAGCCGCTTCGCTGGATCCGCGCTATTAATTAGAACCTGGACTGCGAGTCTGGACACATTAAATGGGAGGAGGAGAGATTCTAATATGAAAGTAAAGTATTTCTGGGTGACACAGGGCTCAGATAGATACCACATGAAACAGGCAAAGACTGATACACATGGAACAACGGGCCTGATCCAGAGCTACGATGTTACACTGAGCGCTGTAGCGCTCAGCGTAACATCGCTGCTCTGGCCCGACACTCCCC
>WWET01002448.1:222851-234660 GCA_011038615.1 Limnodynastes dumerilii
CTTCAGCCGGCGTAAGGGAGAGTTGATACGCTGGGACGGCGGCGTTAGTACGTTAACGCCGCCCTCCCAGCCTCATTACCCTCTCCCTGCCCCCCTACACTAACTTCAGCGTAGGGACGCTGGGGGACGTCCCCTCCAGCGTCCTACGGCGCTACTATGGACGCTCGATCTACGATCGGGCGTTTCCATAGTGACGCCGGGCAACATCTGCCCGGCGCATGCGCATAACGCTTACGGCCGCCGTACTAGCAACGGCGGCCGTAGCTCTGGATCAGGCCCAACATTCTTAGAACATGCTCCACCAGCCTCATTGATCTGATCATCAGAGATAGGTTAGAACCCCTAGCAAATTTACAAAAAGATATCTCTGAAATAGAGCAGAAGTTTGAACCATATCTAGATTTAGAGGATTACACCCCATTGGAGGAAATAGCCCGTAATCAGCTACTAAAACTAGAGGAAAGCCTGCTAGATACCAAGTATAACAAATTACTCAGGGACAAAAGGGATATAGAAGAGGGTCTAGACTGGAAAGAAGAGATTAGAAACAGTATCACCTGCATAGTCCCAATCAATAAGGAACCATGCCACATCTCACACACCATTGGTGCCCCCACAAATTCAGAACATGTATACAGTAACAAACCTTCTAACCAAGGTCGAACACAACATCAGAACTGGAATAAATCCCAAAAGAACAAAAAGACTAGGAACAATTTCCAATCACGTAATCACCCAGTTCAGGGGACACGCTCCCAGCCTCTACACAAAAAGATTTTAGTAAGAAAGGACACAATAACAAAACAACAACAAAACCAAAATATCGCCCTAGACCGCACCCATACAGCCAAAGCAGATTTTAAAAGGGGTGTAGATAAGGCAGCACTAACACAGTCGGCTAGCAGGTTCACATTACAAAAACGTCTGTCAGACGAAAGAAGAATTAGGGAAAATAAAGACCAAGAAGCTTACGGCTACAACACTGAACTAGATCCAGACCAGTGCATGTCCTATTTTTTACAGCTGGCAAAGAACCCCCTCCCCCCCAACCTGAGAACATCACTAGCAGATGAACCATGGGGCATAGAAAAGGTAGGACAGAATCTTACCAAGACAAGGACAAAAAGAAAACTAGAAAGCATAGAGTACGAGGAAGGCGAGTAGGAGGTAAAAAGAATAGGGACCAAACACAAACAAAACAGGTAGAGCAGGAAGGAGAAGGAATTTTTAACCTCAGCAGTCAGGCCCTCAAAAAAATAGCACAACAGGCCCTTAAATAAGGCTTAAAATTCACCCCCAGTAGGTCCCTCAATAATTTTGACACCTACCTCGACCTACAAAGATTTATTAGGAACCTCACGCTTAAAATATTCTTTATGAAAGATAAAATTGGCAAAGAGGAATTAGTAAAACCCAAGAAGGATAATTCCCCTAGTAGATTTCACCATACAAACCTTAAAAAGAAATCCACATTCAATCCCCAACATCTGAAGGGTCCCTATGTGCAACTCTTTCAGAAAGAGATGGAGGCTCGGCATCACCCAAATAAACAATAAAATACCAAAGCATAACCTAACCAGACAGGAAAGGGAAGCCATTAAACGGCTTAAAGAAACTGACAGGCTGGTAATCATAGCAGCAGACAAGGGGGGAGGCACTGTCTTGATGGACAGGAACAAATATATGGGGGAGGCCATAATAATTCTAGAAGACAGCATCACCTACGAGATTCTCAAACAGAACCCCACTGAAGAATATAACAGAGAATTCAAGAATCTCCTCAATAGAGCAAGGGAGAAAGGGATCCTTACCAAAGCAGAATATGAATATATATATATAATGAACATCCTAGGATACCGATCTTTTATCAACTCCCAAAGAACCACAAGGATCTACACAATCCACCTGGTCGACCCATAGTCTCGGGTATAGGTAGCCTCACAACCAACTTATCAGAATATATAGATTGGTTTTTGCAACCTCTGGTTGTGAAACAAAAAAGCTACCTTAAGGATACTACGGAGGTCCTGAACCTGATAAACCAGGTTAGCTGGAGCAAGGACTACACCCTGGTAACAAGCAATATCACATCTTTATATTCAGCGATTGACCACCACAAAGGGTGTGAGTATACGAAACATATGCTGGAACAATGCTCCGACCTTGATCCAGCACAACAGGACTTCCTGGTGGAGGCAATTAAGTTTGTATTAAACCACAACTACTTTGTGTTCAACAACACCTACTACAGGCAAATTCGTGGAACAGCAATGGGCGCAAAATTTGCGCCCAGTTACGCAAATTTGTTTGTAGCGCACTGGGAAAATGAGGTCATTTGGGCTGAGTTTAACCCATTCCTAAGCAACATACGCTTATGGAAGAGATATATTGACGATGTCCTGTGCCTCTGGTCAGGAAATGAGACTGGACTACAAAAGTTCAAGGAATACCTTAATGGTAACCCCCTAAACCTAGTCTTCACGGTACAAGCTAATAAAGACAAGGTAGAATTCCTTGACTTGGTCATAACAGCCAGAAAGAGCCATCTGGAGACCAAGACCTACGTTAAAAAAGTTGACTCCAATACTTTTATCCCCGCCAACAGTAACCACCACCCAAACTGATTGAAAAATATTCCAGGGGGACAGTTCAGTAGGTTGCAAAGGAAAGGGCACTCTGTGAAATACAAACAAAACCCAGGCCCGCCCTCACCCCTGAGGTTCCTACCCGATCCTGAAGAAACCACCAGAGAAGATGTGATGTTTCTCTCCCGGTCCCAGGCGTGGCGATCTCTAATGCTGCAAAGCAAATACACACATTAGTAATACATCAAACCCAGGAATACCTGCGGGAGAGAATGGGGAAAGTTAGTCACGGGTGAGGTAATCGTCATCACTGGCCAGGGCCTCAGACACCTCTTTTCGCCAATACCTTGCAAGCGGGACGGCCCCTATAACACTATTGGGCCTAGTGCCCTCAGATTGGGGGAGGGGGGTCCTCACCCCCTATGCCCGTGGAGGGGTTGGGGTTCCAGTCCAGGCCTGGATTGGGCCGTATCATTGGCAGCAGAGGGGCAGACAAAAGGGCTTTCCCAGCCGGGGGCCACTGTACGCTCGTTGCCAAGGGTATCAGGGCCTATGCTCATTACCCAGGGGTGCACAGGTGTTAATGGGGGGAGGGGAACAAGGGATTAACAGGAAAGACAAGTGGCAATTAGCCACTTACCCATCCGCGCAGGATGGGAGACAGTGGAGGCAAAGCGGAGCTCTTTTGCACTGCTCTCTACTGCCTCCCTTGCTGTCTTCTACCTCTTTGCGGCGCCACTGCTTCCAGTTCCTCTTCTGCCGGCCACCTCCATATGGTGGCTGGGCTACCTCACTTCGGCCACTTCTAGCCCTTGGCTTCCTCCTGGAGACTCCTGACACCTCTTCTTGCAGCAGGCTCTTCTTTCTTCGGCCTCTTCCGGCCACTGCTTCTGCCTTCCGGCCCATGTGGTGGATTAACAATCCACCCGCAGGGGCTGAAGGGAAAAGTGACGTGGTTAGCCCTGATTGGCTCACCACAGCACCGCAATGCACCCTGGGCGCCGCAGGGGCGCCTGGCTGATTGGCTCGCGGCCGTGCCAGTCCTTCCCCTTCACTGTTCCACGCCGCATCTGTGTCCCCCGGCGCTCTGCTGTCTGCCTCACCTCTCACACCCAAAAGACGGATCAGTAATCCCCGCTTATTGACTGTCACACACCAGCGTTCACTCCTAACTGCATGTCCCTGAAGAAGCCCAGCAAGGGTGAAACGCGTTGGTTTCGAGGAGCAGAACCTCACACTGCTTTGTACCTCTAGAGATCTCTACCTTACAAGAACGCGCAAAGAGTGGACCAGTTTACGTGACTCTGACGCTCACCGCTGTAGTGCACACAGCGCTGCTGATTCGAGAGACACCAGGGATCCTTTTTCCCTATAGCAGAGGATACCGACACGTGTCTGCCTGTAGCGTCTTTAGCTACCAAGCACGGACCCACGGCAGCACAGCCAGCTGATTTGAGCCTGCCCAGAGCGTCCCCAACACTATGCACGGGATCGCGGCAGAACGTCTAGAAAGAAAAAACTGACAAGTGCCTCGTGGAGCGTCCCTAGCAACCAGCACAGGACCGCCACAACGCACACAGAGGGAGAGCGTCCTTGACTACAAGTACAAAACCGCAGCAGCGCATACGGACTTCAGCTGCAGCCTCACCTGCAAGCTCCACTCGAGAAAACCACCGCAGTCCGCATTAGAGCCGTAAAGAGCCAGGACCAGCGGTGACAGGACACTACTTCTACCCGGGTAACCCTCCAGGACCCTGGAAGAATTTTGCAACCATCAGCTATGCGCACTTCATTATAAACTCTTACCAATACAGTGTCACTCTGAACATTGCTAGCACCCAAGAGATACATGGTACCAACAGGATTTGCTACTTACACTACCTGTGCTTCCAACTCCGTAGCTGGACAATACAGCACCGCTCACACCCGTGCCTTTGTATTTTACGACGGTGCTGTCACTGAAACATAGTCCATGCAATGTGTCTCACCTGACATTTGTTGCTGTTATTGTTGGTTGTGTTTTCTCACCATTTGCTTGTATATTGCTTGTCATTAAAATGGTTTCATCTTTTATACCACCCTCAAGCGTCCGGTATTACACACTTGATACACACAAAGGACCCTGGTTCCAGATCCCCCAAAACTGGGCATTTCCCCAGGCAGGGCCACCCTTCGCCTCCCCTCATCTGGTGCATGCACAGGTTGGTCACTGTCAGGTCCGCGATCAGGGGGGAGAAGCCAGGAATTCCCTATGCCCCGAACTGCTTTAATGCATGTTAATGATAAGGGCCAAAGCTAGCGTGTCTGGGGGCCCCCCTGCAAAAAATACATTTCCACCCTCCTTTTATAAACTATTTGTGCCCCCTTAATGCTCACCCTGCATGTGCCCCCATTACTTACCTTTTACATGGCCTTCTTTCTTCTCTTTCTTCTGATTCTTCTGTTTCTTCTGCTCCTTCTCTTTCTTCTGTTTCTTTTGTATCTTCTCTTTCTTATGTTCTTCTCTTTCTACTGTTCTTCTGTTTCCACTGTTTCTTCCATTTCTTCCGTTTCTTCTATTTCTTCTCTTTCTTATGTTCTTCTGTTTCCTCAGTTTCTTCTGTTCTTTCTCTTTTTTCTGTATCTTCTCTTTCTTCTGTTCTTTCTCTCTCTTTTGTTTCGTCTGTTCTTTTGTTTCTGCTCCTTCTGTTTCTTCACTTTCTTCTATTTTTACTCTTTCTTCTGATTCTTCTGTTTCTTCTGCTCCTTCTCTTTCTTCTGTTTCTTCTGTATCTTCTCTTTCTTCTGTATCTTCTCTTTCTTCTGTTTCTGCTGCTTCTTCTGTATCTTCTATTCCGTATGTTCTTCTGTTTCTTCTTTTTCTTCACTTTCTTCTGTTTCTTCTGATTCTTTTGTTTCTTCTCTTTCTTCGATTTCTTCTGTATCTTCTCTTCCTTATGTTCTTCTGTTTCTTCTCTTTCTACTGTTCTTCTGTTTGCACTGTTTCTTCCGTTTCTTCTATTTTTTGTCATTCTTATGTTCTTCTGTTTCCTCAGTTTCTTCTGTTCTTTCTCTTTCTTCTGTTCTTTCTCTTTTTTTTGTTTCTTGTGTTTCGTCTGTTCTTCTGTTTCTTCTGTTTCTTTACTTTCTTCTCTTTCTTCAGTTTTTTCTGTTTCTTCTGTTTTTTTCCTTCTTGAGTCTTCAGGCTCCTCTCTGCGCACAACTCACTGAAAATGTCGGACATTATAACGTCACACTCGAAATTCAGTGAGAAGGGAGCAGGGAGGAGTGAGGAGAGCGGAGGATGCTGGGTCCCAGCACAGCCATATTGTTAAAGTATATATATATCATATGCCAGTGCCGGTGTGACCATGGTAGATGGAGGGAAGCGCATGTCTGGCTTGACGGTCCCCCCGCCATGCTTCCCCTGTTTATCGGGTTCCGCCGGCCCTCTCCATGGTGTTCCACCTATATGCGATGTCACCAAGTGTCACTACCCTGGCTGCTGTACCTAAACTAAGAGCCAGGGGCAGAAAATTAAACATTTAACAGAGTCAAGGGGCAGATAATGACAGTCAGGGGAAGAAAATTAGACATAAACAGAGTAAAGAGGCAGATAATGGCAGAATCAGGGGCAGAAAATGACACATTTCAAGAGTCAGGGGCAGAAAATTAAACATATACAGAGCCAGGGGTAGATATTACACGTGCAGAGTCAGGGGCAGAAAATTAAACATATACAGAGTCAGGGGTAGATATTACACGTGCAGAGTCAGGGGCAGAAAATTAAACATACACAGAGCCAGGGGTAGATATTACACGTGCAGAGTCAGGGGCAGTTGTTAGTACTGTGTGAATCTCCCTCAGACATGAGGTCCTGCTCCTTCCCCGGATGCCGACAGGTGGCAGCAGTGTGTTAGGATGGAGGTTCTGCTCTTTCTCCGGCAGCCGGTAGATGGCAGCAGAGCGGGCGACATCTGTACGTAATGACGTGAGGGGGTGACGTCGGGCTGTGCGGCCGGGATCGGAGATCTGACCGGGAGCGGCAGAGACACCGGATACACCGGACACCGGGACCGGGAGACATGGACAGAGCTGTATCCTGCACCCGTGCGGTGACACACACACAATGACACACTCTATATACACGCTGTATACACTCTACAGAGGGAGGGGACACACTATATATACACACTGCTACTACAGGGAGGTCACACTGCACTGTCTACACACACTGCACCACATTATATACACACTGCACCACATTATATACACACTGCACCACATTATATACTTATATACACACTGCACTACATTATATACACACTGCACCACATTATATACATCTCTCTATACAATGCAATGCACAGTGTGACCTTTTTGTGTGTATATGTGTGTGTGTATATATATATATATAACATTTACATGCACTATTACTACTACAGGGAGGTCACAGTGCACTGTATATACACACTACACCACATTATATACATGCCCCTATACAATGCAATACACAGCGTTCTCTCTCTCTCTCTCTCTTATCACAGTGTATATATTACACATCACTCTGTATGCTCTGTATTATTTAAACAGCTTTCTGTGTTTAACAGTGTTATAATACAAATATACCACCCACTTTATACTATAGATGTTCCAGACTATTATTCTATCGATCTTTCTATTCTCATATCTCTCTATCTATCCTGTATGCTACACAGTATAACACACTATATATACCCTACATATCACTGCACTGTGTATGTGTATATTTATTCCATAATCTATTTTTCTATACACATCACACTAGTGTATGCTACATAATATACACTGCACATACCACACCATGCTGTATATATATTTCCTTGGTATTGTGCTGTATATACATGCTGTATATGCAGTCTTAGTGTGTTCTGTCATAGTGTGTTGTATATATGTGTGCTTTATATACAGTCATACAATGTATTGAATATATGTGTGCTGTATACAGTGTATTATGTATATGTTTGTGTTTTTCTGTGTGCTGTATATACAGTCATAGTGTATTGTATATATGTGTGCTGTATATACAGTCATATAGTGTATTGTATATATGTGCTGTATATACAGTGTATTGTGTATATGTTTGTGTTTCTCTGTGTGCTGTATATACAGTCATACAGTGTATTGTATATATGTGCCGTATATACAGTGTATTGTGTATATGTGTGCTGTATACAGTGTATTGTATATATGTGTATAGTATATTTGTGTGCTGTATATACAGTGTATAGTATATTTGTGTGCTGTATATACAGTGTATTGTGTATATGTGTGATGTATACAGTGTATTGTGTATATGTGTATAGTATATTTGTGTGCTGTATACAGTGTATTGTATATATGTTTGTGTTTCTCTGTGTGCTCGGAGCTTTCCAGCATATTGCTCAATGTGTCTGTGTTCAGACTTCTGAGGGATTTGCATGTAAACAAGCTCCATTCATGAGGCAGTAGACAAGTCTGTTATAGAAGAACGCCATGCGAGAGCTTCGTGTCCTGCCACATGAACCTCAGAGAGAGAGAGACCCTCCGCTCCGCTCCTTGTGCCCGATGCTGTAATGTTCTAAGCTCCTTCTCGAGTAACAGAACCTGTTGTGTCTCCATCTTTAATATAACTACACGTCCCTGGCGTGAGGATACGCGGCAAAGACGTTACGCGGGTAAAATGTCCTCCATAGTGCACTGGCTCCGTGATACACAAGTTGACCCCTTACATCTTGTGTAATGACCGCATCTGCCCCTATATTGTGTTGTTTGGTTACACATCGGATGTAGCAGCGTTTGTGATATTTATGGCGTTCGAAGGCATCACAGAGTCTGCACTATCCTGGAAAAGTAGAGATGTTGCCCATAGCAACCAATCAGATTCTGGTTCTCACTTTCCTATTACATAGAGAGAATGTCAGCTAGAATCTTGATTGGTTGCTATGGGTAACATCTCCACTTTTGCAAACCCGCAGCTTAGTAAATCTGGCTCCTAGTCTGTGAAGCGATGGAAGGTAGTATTTGCTCAGTGTTTGGGAAATGATTCCATGCTAGCAGGTGTGTTATGTTTCCCTTATTTACTTTATGCTGCTGACACCACACTCTGACATTATTGGCTTCTGTTTATTCATATTTGATCTCTGGCTTAAATCCAGTCATCCAGTTTCCTTGTGCGCAGATCTGTGAGCGGCTATTATAGTACGATAATAAAAAGATGTTATTACGGCACGCTTATAATGCATCAAGCTCCGATTTCAGCATAGTCACCGTTCAGAATGCCGAATGTCACCCTCCCTGAATTTAGGGTGAGGGTGCATGAATAATACGTGTCGCCGTTGCAATATTCAATATACACAGCTGTTGTGGGACAGACCCTGTCAAGTGCCTAAAATTGTCACACACCCGGGACCAGGTCTCTGCTTTAAAGGTCCTAAGGGCAACACTGCTCACTAGCCGTCACATCTTGCCAAGGGTGACTCGACGCGCTTTGACCACTGTGTGTGTTTCTTGCCTCTAAACGCTGGTGTGGCGATTTCCTTGACTCCTGTGTACAGGCTCTTGAGGGCACGGAGGTGACGCTGGGAAAGGAGGTTCCCTGTATGCTGATATTAAACCAGCAGCGAGATGGATTATTTACGTACGTATCGCCATGTCTCTCATAGATGGAATGTTGACTTTATTCATTATAGCATCACTTCTTCTGAATCGACGTTCTAGTGTCATTTCTCAGATATTCTTATGACATAAACCCTAAGTATATATGTTGTTTTATTAGCTTTATTTTAATTTTTATTTACTATTAATGCTGAGTGTTCTATTTGAAATAGATTCATAAGAGGATAGTCAGCCAATCAGGTTCTAGTAGTATACCCTGTGACGCACTGATTAGCTAGAATTTGATTTGTGGAATGTTAGTGTGAAAGAGAAAGTGTGTCATTATGTGTGTAATCCTGTAACAGGAAGGAAAACTGGATAGCTAAGTCATGCTAAATAGAGTAGACAAATGATTAAGACGTAGGTTGAGGAATTTGGTAGCTTGTCTGAAGAGGTGGGTTTTAAGGGAGTGCTTAAGTTTGGAGAGTACAGGATAGTCTTAGTGGGTGAGGAAGGTTATTCCAGAGAGTAGGTGCAGCTCAGGAGAAGTCCTGTAACTGGGAATCAGAGCACTTGGTTAGTGTGGAGGAGCTGTATGTCCTGTGATGATCTGAGAGAGTGAGTTTGGATGTATATGAGATGAGTGAGGATATTATGCGGGTGCACTCTTGTTGATGGCTTTGTAGGTTAGTAAAAATGATTTTGTATTTGGTTGCCTGTATTTTATAGAATCAATATAGAGACTTGACTGAAAGGAGCTGCTCTTAAAGAGCCTTTGGAAGAAAATTCAGTCTAGCTGCTGCGTGTAATATAGACTGTAGGGGGGTCATTTTATAATGTAGGAGAGCGTTACAGTAATCAATGCGGGAGATGCTTAATGCATGAATGAGACTTTCTGCAGTGTCTTGTGTGATATCTGTGCGTGTTCTGGAAACGTTCTTTAGATGCATGTTACAGGATTTAGAAACAGATCCTATCTTAGGAACAAAAGGACTGTAAAGGGTAACACCTAGACCACGGGCTTTATGAGTAGGGATTATTTCTGTGCTAACAATAACAGAGAGAGCAGGTGGATACCTTTTATTGTCAGGTGGAGACAATGCTGTGATCTCGGAAATGACTGTCAGCCTGTGTAATAATATATTAACTCTCTGCATCCAGGCTGGTCATACGTACGCCCGGGAAAGCCTTAGCCAATGAAGAAATTCTGCCCATAACAAGCGGCTTCAAATGCGTTCAAGGTAACGTCTCTCCTGCGCTGGCTGGCCAGTCACTGGAAGGGGGGGGGCATTAATGGCCGATGCTCCACACAGGCAGGTTGCCTTTTTCTGCCCTATGGGATTATTTTTTGAAGTTGTTCGGAAACTAAAAGAATACAAACTGCATGTGAACAATTCCATGCTCGAGGCGCTATGCCCAGCCCCCGCAATGCTTTATCCTACGACTTGTATTCTTTAGCTGCTAATGCACCTTATAAACATTTTATAGCAATGGAGGGACCAGGGTGTGAAAATAAGAGGAAAACAGGTGGAAAGTTACAACTTGGCAGGTTTGGGGGGAAAAAACAGGATTTAAACAAAAATAAAATAAAAAAAAAAAACTTTTTTAAACAAAAATAAAACAAAAGAAAAAAAACTTTTTTTTATTTAAAGAAAAAAGAATCCCGCTTATATTAATACAGCGAAACATTGTTATCTATTAGAAAGCTTGATTCACCGGGTTTTTACTTTCTAGCGTTACTATTCTAAAGTTACTAGGCTTTGATACAATTTATTTTACATCTTTCAATTGTTTATTGCTTATTATTCCTATTGCATCTGAATATATGTCAATAGACTAAACATATTAATACTTACAAAGTACACTCAGAGATAGGTGAAATTGAAAACCAGAATAAGTAAATGTTAAGCATTCGTCCCACTTAATTCTTACAATGAAAGGACTTGTTCGGGGAGGAGTTTGTGGATCTTAGCTGATTCTAGGCAGGTTTAGTACCTCTCTGATGGGGATCACCCTATTTCTCAGCTGTGGATGTGAATTTAGTGCCAACCCTACACTTAGGTAATACCATGATGAATGTCAGGGGGGGTGACAGTAATGTGGTTCTTTGTATGCAGGAAGAATACCTTACTTTCACTTATTTCACACAGATACTGACCAGCGTTACTATCACACTGTTATTTATCACCTCTCATCTCTAATACTATTATATTATTATTATATTATTACACAGATACTGACCAGCGTTACTATCACACAGTTATTTATCACCTCATCTCTAATACTATTATATTATTACACAGATACTGACCAGAGTTACTATCACACTGTTATTTATCACCTCATCTCTAATACTATTATATTATATTATATTATTACACAGATATTACTATCACACTGTTATTTATCACCTCATCTCTAATACTATTATATTATTATAATATTATTACACAGATACTGACCAGAGTTACTATCACACTGTTATTTATCACCTCTCATCTAGAATACTATTATATTATTATATTATTACACAGATAATGACCAGTGTTACTATTACACTTTTATCACCTCTCATCTCTAATACTATTATATTATTATAATATTATTACACAGATACTGACCAGCATTAC